>JAOWBN010187947.1:0-16112 GCA_028565015.1 Pinguicula moranensis | reverse complement strand
GGAGCAGCTCCGATTGGATTTAGCGGGATTAGACCTCTCCGAGGACATGACCTCTGATAGAGCGAGTTGGAGACGTAGGATTACTGTTCGAGAGGTAGAGAGATAGGGGTATGGGGGATTATACAGGGTATACTTAGCAGGTATCGGGGTAGCACATATTTCTTTACCTATATACACATACATACTTGACCCAGCTCATTAAATGTATATTAATTCATCTCATTGTTTATGCAGGTGGGCGGTCATCGATCCCCGCCCCCCCCTCTCTCTCTCTCTCTTGTGTGTTTATGTGTGATCTAAGAGCTGAGGGTCTTCACGAAAGCAGTCTCTTGATATCTTTTTAGAGGCCAGGGTACGACTGAGTACATCTCACCCTCCCCAGACCCTGCCTTAAGGTGGGATATACTGGGTAGGTTTGGTTTCTCATGGAAGTCGCCCTTATATCTTATGTTAGATCTTATTTCAAGCTGTTGGATCTCTGCAGAGATTTATTGGAGCAGATGCCAAGGCGGGATTTCAGGTCGTCCGTCCGATGAGGTGCACGTTCCAGGGTCAGGATCTTTCACACTTCCCGGAGTTGCTGGTGATGGAGAGGACCGTTGGATTGAGTTTGAATTTGACGGTAGAGATGGGGTGCGCCGCTCGATGTAGACGATTCCACTGGGCCATTGGATTAAAAGTTTACACGGATGGTTCAAGTTTCTGTCTGATTTAGTTGGGGTTAAAACTGTAACTTCACACTTTCAACACTAATACATTTGCAATTTGAAACTAACATGTAAAACGTTTTACCAGAATGAACGACAAGAGAAGCTCAACAGTGTGAGCCTTCAGCTTCTAGCTGATAACGTATCCACTATATAGGAGGAGACCTCCTTAAAGGTACAAAATATGGTGAACATCACAGGAGAAAACTGCTGCACTTGGTGCTTCAAATCGAAGGTAACATTATTCCCAAAGAGTGTCAACAAGTGTTTTGGATGTTTAGCAAGATTGCTTACTATCTATACTCCTTCGCGCTGAAGGAAGATAGGACATCACTGTTAACATAATAGATAAGATTGTGCACATATCACAATTAATGTAGTGATCCTAGATTTAAGGGATCACACCTTATCCCATGATCCCCTTATTCTCCCTCATGTATCCCCATAAAACAATGTACGAAAGGAAGAAAGATCATCGAATAAAAACTTCAAAACATTTGATATAGTTCTAACTATCACTTCATTCGACATTCTAGTTAAATTTATGCTGGCCGAACGTGTGTTGAAGTATTGTTTGTAAATTTTTCATTGTTTGATTAAAATCTTAAAAAAACATTGGTTACGAGACAAGGGGAATACCTGCTTATTAGTTTGAGCTTTATTTTTGAAAGAAAGAAAACTTGTCAACTTCTATATCTTCATTAATTCCCTTCTAGAAGATTAGAAAGAATGCAAATCACAATGGACTTCTTGCCATTAGGAAAATATCAAAACCCGTAGGATGGTGGCAATATAACATGTATCAAGGAAACATGAGAACTTGCATAATGTAATTGTTAGACAAAATATGTTTTTAGTCTAATTGAATTAATAAGGGTAATTATTTATTAATTATCTAATATTGAGAGTCCTTATTATGGTAGGATTCTACCACCCTAATTAGGGTTGTACTCTAATCTTTCCCTATAAATAGGACATACCATACGCCTATCTAACACACGCAATTCTTATTCTGATTTGTTGAGACTAGAAAGAAATATACCATTTTTTCTCGAATTGCTGCCTTATCATTTGTGAAAGCAGAGATCTGAGTACGTGGATTACAAGAAAACTTTGGTAGATTCTTGGTTCATGTTTGTGATATAATCAGCGAAAAGAGTACGATTCTATACACTTCCGCATTAGAGGTACGAATCCATTCTCGTATTTAGTTTATTATTAGATTCGTTCTAATTAGATCTACAATGGTATTGGAGCCAGGTTTTGGATTTGATGCTCGAACAATTATTCGTAAGAAATTCATGAATTTGTCTGAATTTGTTTTTGTCAAATTTGTAAGAACTTGTTTCTCTCATTTTCTTTCGAATTCGAAACGAATTCGAATTCGATAAAAACAAACTGTATTCGTTGTTTTGTTATGTGAATTCATCATGTTAAGTTAATTATTCGCATGAATTCACATGAATTTTGCATGAATTCACATGAATTTTGCATGAATTCTTCTTTTCGTAATGATTGTTAGTTAATAATCATGAACACGTTCTCGTATGAATTACGTTAATAATTCTTACATTTGACTTTTGTTGAATTTGTTTTAATACGTGACTGTTACGAGCCTAAAAAGGTCACTACTCACTGGACTATTCCGAACCTAAAAAGCTACCCTACTCTACCAACAACCCCAAATTATGCATTTGCTCTCATGCATTAGTTGCTAACTCCTTTCCTGAATGGATTGTTGATTCATGAGCGAGCTAGCACGTAGTGAATGACCATGCTGGATTTGTCGAGTTTTATCGTTGTTGTGTCGAAACACGAAGCGTAACCACAGGGAATGACAATGAAGAGGATGTCATCTATATTGGTACCTACAAACTCTAGCTTCGTAGCGGGAACACATTGCTGTTACACGATACAATCTATGTGTCGGAAGTCCACTGTTGTTTAGTTTTTGTTGTTGCTTTGCTACATTTGGGTTTTTCATTTAATTTTTTGTCCGAAAAGATTGAAAATTAAGTACGGTGATGATGTTTTTGGTCATGACTCATACAAACATGTTTTTTTCATTCTTGATTTGGATGATATTTATAAAGATTCTATTAATTCATCCATTGCCTTAATTTCCAACATTGATACAACTTCTGAATTTGTTAAATGACATGCTAGACTTGGTCACATTGACAAAGATAGTTTAAACAGACTTGCTAAGTGTGTATTTTAAATCCACTTAGTAAGGCTAAGTTACTTGTATGTGAACCTTACTTAGGTGGCAAGGCTAGCAAGAAGCCTTTCGGTAAGGCTTCTCGAGCCTCAAATTCATTGGATTTAATCTATTCCGACATTTGTGGACTCATGAGTGTAAAAGCATGGCATGAGGCTTCTTATTCATCACCTTTATAGATGACTATCCGCGTCTTGGACACGTGTATCTTTTGTCTCATTGCCACGAAGCACTTGAAGTGTTCAAACGCTACGTTGGACAGAAAAGTTAAGATTTTTCGGACAGACCGCATTTGCAAATACATTTTTTGATCTGTTCAAAGGGTATTGTAATGCAAAGGACATAGTATGACAACTAACCATTTCTTATACCCCGCAACTAAACAACATTGCGGAATATAGGAATCGCACCCTGCTTGACATGATTAGGTTTATGATGGCGCAAACCAACATCTCCATTCACGTTTGGGGAGATGCGTTGCGCACGACAATATACATCCTTAATAGAGTACCAAACAAGAGTGTGCCCACTACTTCATATGCGACCATGGGGTTCGACAGGCTATGTGCACAACCCAACCCATCAACATGGAAAAGTTAGTCCAAGAGCAACCAAGAGGGTGTTTATTCAAACCCCGAACATTCAAAATGATATGTAATGTTCGATGAACACCCGAATGAGGACATGACTGAAATCGACAGTCACAATATTGAATTCCTAGAGGATCAGTTTTCAACTATCGGAGAAAAAAACATGATGATCAGTTGTATGAGTTGTAACAAGACTTGTCACTATATAGTGGTGTGTGGGAGAATATATTTCACCAAATCACCCAGAATAGTGTAATCCTACCTATCTGAGATGGAAACTTGCCACATGAGGGCCAACATGAAAGGGAGGTAAGTCCTCCCCACTTCATGCCTAACGAAAATGAGGGTCAACATAAAAGAGAGGTAAGTTCTCAACCTTTCATATCTAAAAATGAGATTAGTTCTCGAAATTTAGGCCATGACGATGTGATTACTAGCCCCACAAACCATAGGGTTAGTGAGAGCAGCCCTTCACACACCAAAAGACCCATGAGCAAAAGGGCTAGTAGGAGCAAACTCTCAACCAAGCAAGTAAAAGATCCTGTTATCCGAAGGGAGTGAACGCGGAAGAATTTCTCGACAATACTTTCAGATCGAGGAAAAAGTATTCTTTTGCGCTCCTTTGGAAATGGAAGAGCTCGCTTCTTATAACGAGGCTATGGACTCACTTGATAGAGAAAGATAGCTAAGTGCCATTAGGGATGAAATGGACTTGATTTAAACATGAGTTTTCGGAAATTGTTTATCTACCACATCTCTGAAAATCGATTGGATGCAAGTGGAAATTCATGGTTAAGCACGGTACGGATGGATAAATCGACAAGTTCAAAGCTCGACTCATAGCGAAAGGTTTTACCCAAATCGAGGGTATATACTATGAAGAGACATTTTCTTCTACGGTAAGAATTGCCTTTATTCGCCTACTTCTAGCCCTGATGGACGTAAAAATTGCATTACCAATGGAACATTTAACCTATTGGGTTCATCTCAGCAGGTCAAGATGACAAGGTATGTCGTTTTAAAATATCCATATATGGACTTAAGCAATCTTCCAGATTGTGGTAATTCAAATTTCATGAGGCCATACTTCGTATGACTTCACCATGATAGATGAAGATCACTGCGTGTATGTCATAAAGACAAAGGAAAGAATCAATGCCACTAAGCAGTGGTTATCCTCCACCTTCGAGATGAAGGATATGGGTGAATCTAGGTATGTCCTAGGCGTAGAGATATGCAGAAATCGTTCTAAGAAAATGTTGGGTTTGTTGCAACAAGCATATATAAACAAAAATCTTAGAGTGATTTAGGATATAGAGATGGGCAAAATGGACCACGGCCTAGACCCGGGCCGTGTATAGCACGGCGGGCTTGCGGGCCAAAAACCCATAAGGTTCAAGGGCCGTGCCCGGGTCGTAAAAATGTGACCCGTGGAACAACGGGTTGGAAAAAAATTCCGTCTCTGTGGGTTAAACGGCGGGTCGCACAACCTGACGCACCGAATTAAAAAAAAACTAAATAAAAACAACACTTTGTACGCAACCCGGCGGGACTCGCACTGAACCCGCCATGCTCGCGGGTCAGGCATGGATAATTATAAAAAAAAACATAAAAAATATTTTTTAATTTTTTTTTAAAAATATTTGAACCAAAAATTTAAAAAAACGAAACAAAATTTGAAAATAGTTTGAAAAAAAATTAAACAATTTTTTTTTAAAAATATATTTTAAAAACAACAACAAAATAACACGATGAAAATTCATTAAAATTCCAATTGTTAAATTTTATAAAAATAAAATTGAAAAGGCACAACGGGCGGCCCGTGGCCCACGGTCCCGTCAGGACCATACCACCAAAACTGAATTCGAATTCAAAAAAGAATATGTTTTTTTAAATTTTGAAAATGCCCGGTGGGCAGCACTCGGCCTGCCGGTTGGCTTAGTTTGTTGGGCCCAACAGCCCAAACATGTTCAAAATTTAAAAATAAATAAATATTTTTTTTAAAGAAATTGAAAAGGCTCGGCGGGCAGCACGTGGCCCACGGTCCCGTTAGGCCCATATCGCCAAACCTGAATTGAATTCAAAAAAAATTGAAAATTAAAAATTTGAAAATGCTCGACATGCGACCCATGGCCCGTCGGACCCATGGCCCAAACACGTTCAAAATTCAAAAAAATATTTTTAAAAAAAATTGAAAAGGCACGGGGAGCGGCATGTGCCCCGCCGTGCCTAACGGCTACAAATTTGAAAAACAATTAAAAAAAATATAAATTTGGATTTTACGGCTATAAATAGACATGTTCGGGTTAATTTTTTTACACCCGAAACTTTGCTATTTCTTCATTCTTATTTTCTAATCTTACAAGCATTCTCTCTCGCAATTTCTTTTCGGTTCATTTTCTTTCAAAATTTTCGTATTCTATTCATTTTATACCCCACTAATGTCGAAGAGAATTATTACTTCTTCACACAATTTCGACACTGATATTGATTTTAACAATTTGCTCGGGATTTTGATTTGATTGGTTCGAGTACACCACCAAGTTTGGAGGCAAAGGAAGAGGACGAGGCGGTAGCACCATCGTCTACAATGGCTCGTAATAGGCGTGCACAACCAATCACTTATCCTCAAACTCATTCTCCACTTCTGATGGCTCTGCAAACTAATGAACAACAACAAACTCCTTCTCAAAACGTGAGTACCTTCTGAATTTTTACAAAAAATTTCGAAAAACTTCCAAATATGGAGGGGGCCCGATTATTTTTTGGTGAAGTGCCGATTATGTTCGAAAATCTTTCAACACAAAAAAGTTACATTTTTTTAGGTAAAATTTTATTTAAGTATTTTTTTGTAGATCTTTTTTTTTTCTTTTTAAATTCTAATTTTTTAAATTTATATTTCTTTATATTATAGGTGGGGGTTATGACTCATTTTTGAGACATCTACTAATGAAACACCCACAAGAGGTTGGTCTCGATCCTACACAAACCCAACTGTCTAGTTCTTGGGGTTCTATCGCAAACGCAAGTGGATCCGGTGCTAGAACTGGATCCGGAGGTACATCTTCTAGCACCCAATTCTTTCGTTACAATCCTTCTAGAAATAGGGAAGGTCTAGTAGACCTAGTTTGTTCAGAATATCTTCCATTTAATTTTGAAGAAAGTTTAAATTTAGAAACTTATGTGCGTACGTGTTTACAACCCGCATTTTTCAAAGTTTAACGTGAATCATACACTAGGGATGTAGAAAAAAAATTAATAAAGGAAAAATTAAGTTGTGTCAGTTTTTTTCATTTATAGATCATAAAATTTCCATATGTAGTGATATATGGTTAGATCGTGGCCAAACATATAGCTATATGGGTGTTAGTTGTCACTGGATAGATGCTGAGTAGAACATGCAAAAAAGAGTAATAGCATTTCGTTTGTTTGAAGATGCACACACCACACAAAACCTAACTTCTATGCTTATGTTAATTTTAGAAGAATATAATCTAAGTAAAAAAGTATATAGTATATCTTTTGATAATGCATCTAAAATGATACAAGTGTAGAAGATTTAAAATTATTATGTGATGTTACTTTTCTTGGTCATTTTTTTCATATTCGTTATGTGTGTCATGTTATTAATTTATGCGTACAAGATGCTTTTAAAACTATAGATTTAAGTGTTAATCCAATTAGACATACTATAAAAAATTTGTTGAGTAAACCTAGGGTACTAAAAGATTGGTTTAAATTTTGAAAAGAAAATAATATTAGGCTAATAAAATTTTCTTTGGCTACCTGATGGAACTCCACATATACTTTACTTCAACAAACTGTACCTTATAAAGAACAATTGGTTAGTTTTATGAATAATAGATACCAAAATATATTTAAACACAAGTGATTGGTTAGAGTGTGAAAAACTCTAAGAATTATTAAAATATGTTAATGAATATACTCAATTATTATCATATGCATATAAACCAACGTCTCACCTAATTATAGCTATTTGTGTTAACGTAAGAGCCATTATAATGAGTTTTTGAAATGAACCTAATTTCACAATTTGTATAGATGCCATTATGGAAAAATGGTGTAAATATCTTTTACAAATACTACCACTTTATCTTTTTGACATTACTTTGGACCCCCGAATAAAATAAGAAGGTTTGAAAATAAATCCTTATAAGGTTAATAAGATGATTTTAAAAATGAGAAAGGAGAACTCCTCGTCGACTATAAGACTGTAATCGAAAAAATTGAGTCTTTATTAAATGAATTATATAAAAAGTATCAAACCGAATTCAATATTCCTAGGCAAAGTCATAGGAGTGAGAGTGCCTCAAGTAGTGGTGCGTCTGGAACAACAGTGCTAGGAATGATGAAAAACATAATAAAATTTCTATTGAAACGACCTACGTCCTCGTCAAGTTCCACTTTCGTGGAACTTAACACTTATCTAATTACTACCTTCAAAACTACCAAAAAAATAAAAATAATTACTACCTTCAAGATTGCTCATACAGGTGATGATTATAGCTCACACTGGAATTTCGATATTCTTTTTGATGGAGGAACAAAGCCAAAGATTTTCCGGTGTTGTCGATGATTGCGAAGGAAGTTCTAGCATGTCCAATTTTTACAGTGGTCATCAAACAAGCCTTTAGCAAGGGAGGATACATTTTAGACGACCAACATTCAAATTTTCATCCTCTCAACTTAGAATATCAGGCATGCTTGAATGATTAGATAGCTGCTTTGCGTAGAACACAAGAACATGCACAATATGACAAAGAAGATGCATTCGATACCGGGGATCCTGATACGGCATCAACGAGCAGTACAAGTCTAAACAACGATGAGGAGTCAAGGGTTCTCCATTAGGGGAGCAAGGTAAGAGAACTATGTGGGCTTTGATTCATTTATGTATAAAACATAAATGATACGTATGCAACTTAACTATAAATGTTAACATTTATAGTTAAGCTCAATTTATAAACCTAAATTTATAAAACTCTATATTCTAAAAATGTTAAACCAAACATTATATAAATATATAAATTTAAAAACTTTGTATTAACTTATAAACTTTATATAAATCATAAACTTATAAACATTAATAAGTGAATATAAACCCTAAAACCTAAATCTAAACTCTAACCTTAAATCTAAACTCTAATATTATATAAATTTTCAACAGAGATTCGACATTGAAACTCATTCAGTTACAGTCATGGCACTGGTAAATGACATATGTAAAACCCCTGCAAGGAATGACCTTATCTGATTGGATTTTACATCCATGGTTGTGTTTTCGCTTATTTGTTTATAATCATGTAATAAACTAGCTATGGGGTATGCACCATGTATTTGTAACATTATATTTGTGATATGAATTTTAATTTACCAAAAAATATATTATATAAGTTTACAAAAATTTATAAACTTTAAATTATAAAACCTAAACTTATAAACCCTAACAAGAACAATTTTTATACAAGAATATTTAAAATATTGTTTTTTTAGAATATGGAAAAAATAAAATAAAATTAAAATGAACCGGAGGGCCAAAATCAGCAGTTCAACTATATCAAAACTGGAAAAAAATTTGGAGGTTGGCGGAGCCGGTTAAATCGGGGGTGGTTAACCGACCCCCAAGGGCCCATGTCCAATTTTTTTAGACCCGGACACGGCGGGTCGGGCCACGCCGAGCGGAACCGGGCAGCATGATCTGTGCATGTCTATCAGGATGCATTACTCTAAACCCGTTGGCACCCCTGTTGATAAGGGTTTGGCACTAAACCTTGATCAATGCCTAAAAACAGATAAGGAAAAAGAAGATATGAGCACTGTTCCCTATGCAAGTGCCATAGGGAGTTTGATGTACACGGTCAGACATCTGCTTTGCGGTTGGGTTGGTGAACTATTACCAAAGTAACCCGTGGCCTACTCATTGGCAAGCAGTCAAGAGGATCTTTTGTTACCTTTGTTGAATGACCGATTTAGTCCTATGCTATCAATGGGGAAACCGGTGATTGAAAGGATTCATGGCTGGGAAGTGATTTAGATCAATTCAAGTCAACCTTAGGATATGCTTTCATCCTTGGTGGAGGAGCTATATCTTAGTGCAACAACAAGTAAGGCTGTATCGCTTTGTCAACTATGGAGCAGAATATGTCACGTGCAGCATAGCCATGCAAGAGGTACTATGGTTTAGAAACTTTCTACAGTACTCGATTTGACGCCGAGGCCCGATGAACCTGTAGGGCTGAACTGCTACAATACTGCAACAATTCAGTTTGCTATGGATTTGAAGTTCCATAGAAAGACAAAGCACATCCAAAAAAGATATCACTTTGTTTGAGACGCTGTCAACAAAGCAGATATCAATATCAAGTATATTCCTACTAACAAGATGATTGTTGATCCGATGACCAAACTCATTCCTAAAAATGTGTTTAGAGCTCATGTCATGAGTCTTGGATTACGTTGGGTTTGATCGCATCTTGTAAACGATAAGGACATAGGTTTTTTGTAACAATTGATTATGAAATGGAATTGATGTTTTCCTTTCATTAGAGCAATACTTTGGTGTATGCAATCAATTAATAAGGCAAGTAAATGTTACAAAAGCTTTACGATTGGCCCTATCACATAGGTAATCGTCCTTATGCCTGTGTAGCATGAAGGATGGGACTAATAAATAGTTTGGATAGTCGTTTCAGTAGGTCTGAAATGAGATTCTAAGTGAATCAAATGTGAAATGTCTGGATTTTCACATTAAATCTTTAAAGCCGAATGTAGAGGATAAGAGACTAAGTGTATTTATCAAAGGCTACAATTCGCATGCCATAAGTAAGTGACATGCCCACCTAAGTAAGAGTCATGTAATGACACACATATCATACTGTGTGTGCAACAGAACGACTGTTGTGAAATGATAAAAGAATTCCCTGATTGTCATTGTGTGATCATACGGACGTACGTTTGTCCACCAAGACATTATTCTTTGGCTTAGAACTATGGCTTGATTATGCTACTTTAGTATGTTATCCAAGGGCTAGGATCTATATAATCCAGCGGACCATGCTAGGAAAGCAATCAAGTTGATATGGATGGTCATTAGTGTATAAGAAACAATTTGTCTAACTTAACTGTATTTGTCATGGCGATTACATTAAGTATATAATTAAATATTGAATACCTTAAAGGGATACATAGCTATTGGTGATGCGAAGAGGATTTGGGGTATTGTCACTTTGAAAGTATCATGTTAGTTAGATGATAACTTAATATGACACTGCTAGTTACTTTATGGTCGCACGATTCATTACTCGTATGAAACGTCATGAGATTTTGAAAATTGTATTTTTTTAGTACGGCTTATGTAGTCGAGTGGGAGCTATTAGATAAAATATGTTTTTAGTATGATTGAATTAATTAGGGTATTTATTTATTAATTACCTAATATTGAGAGTCCTTATTATGGTAGGATTATACCACCATAATTAGAGTTGAACTCTAATATTTCCTTGTAAATAGGACATATCAGACGCTTATTCAACACACACAATTCTTATTCTCAAGTGTGGAGACCCAGAAAAAAATATACAATTTCTCTCTCGAATTGTTGCCTTATCATCTGTGAATGCGAAGATCTGATTATGTGGTTTACAAGGAGATTCTGGTAGACTCCTGGTTCATGTTCGTTATATAATCAGCCGAAAGAGTACAACTATATAAGCTTTCACATTAGAGGTACTAATCCGTTGTCCTATTTAGTTTATTATTAGATCCATTCTAATTAGTTCTGCTATAATGATTAAATTTTGTACAGGTGGGGAAGGAATTCCAGAGCTATAGAATTAATTGAGGGAGAAGGTAAGTGGTCTACCCTTAAAATTGCATATTTTTTAAATGCTCCTCCTATTGCATCATGGTTACAAAAGTGTTATTATTTTAATCTCAGATCTATATCCACAAAAGAAGGTTAGTATCTTCTTGAATGAAAAACTTGAAAGAATTAAGATACATAAAAACAAACCAAAACATGATACAAGTCTTTTGATTTTCCGGAGAAGAAATCTCCGACTACGTCCACGTTGAGCTCTAAAATCGGATGCTCGCCGCTAATATTATTTAGTCACCGAATCAAAACCGGAGTCAAGAGTTACAACACTCAGATCTCTCAAACAAAGTCTCACAAAACCCTCGAACAAAGATCTCACAAAGACAGTGAACAAACTCGTTGTAAAACAGTGACTACATGTCACTATAGATCTAACATCCGACATAATACACGCCGGATTTGCACAAGAGTGCAGAAAACTAGAGGTTCTCTCGAAGATCAAAGGGAGAACAGAGAAACATGCGAAGAGAGAGAGAGAGAAACTAAAAGTTTGAATAATGTCAAAAAAACTCGATACTTTGATCCTTAAATACCATGTCACCATTTGATCTTGGCCGCAGGATCATCTTCATCAGACGACTATAATTTAAACTTGATAAGTATAGATCACAGTCGCTAGATTGTGTAGCAATATCAATGGTCCAAATTCGCTCCTCGCAGCGCCTGATATCAGCCACTAGATCAAGTCAGAGAATGGATGGCTTGGATCAATTCTCACGCAGTGGTCCAACTTCCGAGGCATCACTTTAGTTCCAGCCGTTAGATTATCTCGTACATGGACATCTCATATCGTATTTCACAAGTTTAGGCGGTATGCATGCAGACCGTTGGATTAGAATACGGACAAACAGGATCATTCCACGTGGCAAGACATATATTACCAAATCATATATAAATCGGACGGTCAGGATTAAATCATTTCGTCAGGGGCACGATGGTAACTTCACATTCAACAAAAAGAAAATTTTATATTTTTAGATAAATATGAAGTAAGTAGTCTATCTTTAAAACTACATGTTTCTAAATGTTACATGTATTGCATCAAGATTACGAAATAAAAGAAATTTTGTATATTTTCAAATGTATATCATGGAAATGGTTTAGCTTTGGAACTGCACATTTTCTTAAGGTGTTTATGAAGAAGATTTACTTAATATATTTTTTGGCGGTATGATTTTATTGAAATCATGATGGCTCAAAGTGGGTTGTTTTGAAGCATGAAATACTTAAGGAACTGATTTACATACCTGTTCTATAACAAATGTTGTTAGTTAAAAAGTGTTCAATGATTGAAAGCAAGACGTATGAAATGGTTTTACATGGCAAATATTTTAATGGTGGTATTACCTTCCTAACTGGGTGAAGTTAAAAGTACCAACATTATGGTGATATAACTTCCAACAAGCGGAAGGGTATAAAAAAGTGATCTCGTGCATGGGCAATGGCAAATACACCCTCACCCTTAGCCACAACCACAGTGCAATTATAATCCATGTTGACATTGGCGAGAAAGAATCGGTATTTGTCCTCTATCCTTAGCCATACATAGCAAGGGGCATGTTGGAATAGTGACCTAGAGCACCAATCTTTTGATGGTACACTTGTTGATTTTATGTATTTTTGAATGATAGATATCATTTTGTTCCTAGAGTTTTGTATGTATTATGGATCATTTAAGTTGATGACTCGAATTATGAAACTCCATGAATTTTAATCAAAACTCTAAATCAATCCTAGTTTTATGCCATTAGCAAAGAGAACACTAGATGACTATATGAACTAGCATGTGGATTAATGTATGATCATGTTTCACTGATCATTGATTTGAGGTATCTATTTAATCACATGAATATGAATGTCTGGGGTGCATAGTATTGGAGTTGACCCATATTGACTTACTGCATGGATTGTGTTTGTGCCATCAGCAAAGTTAAATAGTATTAATTAAGTTATCTAAGATATTCATAATTCTAGAGGATTAATGTGTATTACGTAAGATGATCAAATGCTCCTTTTAACCGAGGGGTTATAAAGGTAAGTTTTCGAATATGCATGACTCATGCTGGAAGTTATGAATTATTAAGATGGTACTTTTTTTCCGTCTCATCTCGTATGAGATTATAAATATCCCTGGGTCCCTTGACGCAGTAATAATTGTTAGGCATGCATTTGTGATTATGAAATAATCACATATAAACAATTATCTATTGAAGATCAAGAAATTAATTAATGGTTAAGGATGACACATTCCTACGCTTGACATTAATTAATGGATATTACGTGATGAAAGAATTAATACTAAAAGAAATTAAAGAATCACGATTTGTCTATAATGGATCGGATCATAATGCATCGCTAGATGCCAAATACGATTTATAAATTAACGGAGATTAATTTATTACCGATCTAGATATAGATTCTACTAGGTCGCTTTATTTGGCGAACTGAAATATTATGAATTAATTATGTGAGACATAATTGACGGGTTTCACGGACGGGTCGAGTTGTCGAGCTTCATTATTTGGAGAGCGAATTGGGCTATGGTGGGACCTGAACCCAATCCAATTGCAATTTATTGCAGTTGGGCTCAATCTCATTGAGCCCAAATGCCCATATTAAAAATCGAGCCCGATTCGACACAAGTGAGGCCACTGGAGTTTTAGTCGATGACTGAGAGTTTTTGACGTGAGTTTTCCGGATAAAAGAATAACGTGACTCCAGCGACGGGACAGAGAACGCCTTGCCATCGAGCTCATCGCCACCGTGTCATTGTCGTGGGTCTAGCAACCTGCAATTCAGTTAGCCACGGAGTGAAGAAGTAGAAATCTCCTTCCTGGAGATTTCCGTGATCAACCAAACCTACGATTTTTGCTCAAATTTTGCGAAATTGAGGTATGTTCATCACCTCTTCACCAAGAACTTGAATCACACGTATTTATGGGTTATGTCTCAGTCTTGATTTAATAAATCCAAAAATTCCGAAACTTGATTAAAACCCAACATTGGTATCAGAGCCAGGGCGTGTTCAATTCATGTTCTTGATGTTTATTTATGCAATTGGACAATGAATTTAGAGAATTCGTGATTTTTCCCTTGATTGCATATGAGATTGAGAATTTCGGAAACCCTAATTAGGAGGGTTTCAGATTTTACGCAATTCCATTTAGTTGGGATTAGATTTGTGATTAATTGATTAAATTGAAGTTGTGTTATGGCTTAATTGATAGTTAATCACATCAGTTGTTGAAAAGTCCCAAATTTGCATCAATTTGGGAAAATCCCAATTTAGGGTTTCAGATTTTGCTCATGTTTGATCAATTGGGGTTTGAATTATTGATTAATTGCTCAATTGATGTTGTGTTATGAATTAATTGATGGTTAACTGCATGAATTTGAGAAAAGCCCCAAATTTGGATTAATTTGGGAAAATCCCAAATTGTAGATTTTGGATTTTCTGAAAATAAATCTAATGGTGATGCACTGAATCAATTTTAGTATGTTTATTGATTCAATTGTTAGTTAATTGCATGAATTTGTGGAAAATGCCCAAATTTGAAATTTCAGGTTATATGTTTGAAACTAAGGCTCCTATTATGCAATTAGGGATTTACATGTTGAAATTGTTGAATTTTGTGTTTGTGCATTCAATTGAATGAAAATGTGAAAATCCCAATTTTTGGCTTGTGTATTAGGGTCCATTTGAATTTATCATTCAATTTAGGAAATTGATTGATTTGATATATGATAAACTGCATATCTTGTTGGACTTTGTGCTAACTTGGTCTTGCAGGTTGTTAGGTAGTATGGCATGATTATTTGAATTATGATGCATGTCTGTAATATGGCATGTTGAGCCATTTATTAATCTTTGGCAACATGTTGTGCCATTTATTAATCTTTGGCAACATGTTGTGCCATTTATTAATTTATGCCATTGCTTTAATTGACAACCTATTTATGCAAAAATTGAGGCTCTTATGCCCGAGTAGTTAGTATGTTAGTTTGAGTTCATGGAATGATGTCTCGAGGCGGCATCCAACTGCTCGAGGAGTGGACTCGCCATGTTGATGACACTTCAAGATTGAATATGTCATACTACTCAACAGAAATGATTGTATGAGATGCAATAATTTCTTTTAGCATTCATTTATTTATTTAAATGCTCTCTTCGTACTTTTGAATGTTAATGTATGTTAACCTCAGTTTTCAAAGCACGAATCAAGTCCCTATAAAAATTAGGACGTAATGCACTTCAAACTATTGGAATAAGGTTGATGCGATCCTACTTAGTAGGTGTCTCTTTGTATCCTTTAGGAGTTGAGGTCGTGCGAGACACATAGTTAACAAACTGAGAGTCATATGCGAGGCATACGATTAATCGGGATGGTTAACCTAAATAAATCCGATCCAAGTTTACGCCGACGCTGGCTTGGTTTGGTAAAATATGGATCTCAGTACTACTACATAGAGTGACATATTTTTAAATGTAGTGGGGTGTTCAGTACTATATTTTGAACTTAACATCTCTATTATAAGGCGGCAGTTGTCCACGTCACCCAATTATCGGAAGGTGACGTGGACAATTATTATCATCCAATTTATTTGGTTTATTTGGGTCTTTTTTCATTATCTTCTCATCAACACAGAAGCCCTAATCCTAATCTCGCGACATCGGCAAGCGGTTCTTCCCCAAAGCA
>JAOWBN010187946.1:16935-28292 GCA_028565015.1 Pinguicula moranensis | reverse complement strand
AGATTTTCTGGACCTGGGCCGGGCCGGTTGGCCCGGCCCGGGCATCTCTAACCCCAACTATGGATCTTATTAAGCACATTCTTAGCCGAAATGGTGCTCCCTACGACCATCGTCCTGATCTTGCTTACAGCTTTCATATGCGTACCTCTTTTCCACCCTTGCCCCACCTTCCACCCTTCAAGTGCGAGGTCCTTCAGAATGTTCAGTAGTGCTACCTCTTCATCCGGGGTCATATAAAGCTTCTTAGGTAATGGCTCACCTGAATTTTCAACCTTAATCTTTTTTCAGCTTTGGTTCTATCCCACTGCCTTGTTTTCTAGGCTTTGCCGTGCTCGGTGCCACCTCCACTACCCGTCCAGATGTGACCTCTTCATCGGCAATGTGGTTGGCTGCATCCATTCAAGTACCCTACAAAAAGAAGCCAGGGAGATAAAATTTGCAAAGACATAAAAGTTATCGAGTAAAGTCATAAAAAGTAGCAACCAATTCCATGTCAAAGCTTAAGCTCATCCAAGAACACACTTTTGAAGTCAAATATATAAACATCGAACTAAAATATATAAACAATAGGCTCAGAATACGACAATATATTAAAACTTTCAAACATCCATTGTTCAAACAATCAATATAGGCCACATGTTCATTCAACAATTTCACATGCAAACTAATCATCAATAATGGCTCTATAATGACTAGGGGCAGCATATGTAGCCCACATTTCTGCATCTATGTTGTCTCGGAACTGGTTCCACCATGCCTAGGAATTGGGAGATACAAGTTGATCCTCTCTGGAGTCCACTTCTTCAGTTTGCCTACGTTCCTATAGGCCGCCTGCGCGTGCAGCTGAAGGGTCTAAGAATGGGTCAGCCAGGTTGACGTTGATGACAAAGTTGTGGAGGAGTGCACATGCCAGAATTACGTCACATTGTGTGCTAATAGGGAAGAATGTAGGGATCCTCAAAACCGTGAATCTCTTTTTCCAAATACCAAATGCCCTTTCTATCACGTTGCGGGCTGCTAAATAGCAGACATTTAACAACTCTTTCTCTGTTTCTGGCCTTTTATTCCTATTATCCCATTCTTGAAGATGATATCTTGTTTGCCTATACGGCGTGAGAAACCCCTCGGCATTCATATACCCACTGTCGCACAGGTAATATGTACCTTCAAAAACAATGATATACGACACATGAGATTGGAGTATTTGAAGCAAATAAAATAAGATTACCTATGTGGAATTGCACACACCAGATTGAACCTTGAGACCAGTTGGTTGAAATAGTGCGTCTCTCAGCACTCGACTATCTGTAGCTGAGCCCTCCCAACCAACAAGCATGTATATAAATCGCCCATGCATGTCACACACTCCAAGGACATTCGTTTTCAAATGTTCTTTTCTTGTTCGGTAACGAGGTTGATCTTCTGCGTGGATATGTACCCATATTTAGGTGCCGTCTAGCGCACCCACACATCCCTGCAAAGAGCCAGACATTAACGATAGTCAAGTGCAATACTATTGAAAGATGTGTTAACAAAAAGATTAATGAGACGTACCTTGAAGCTTCTCCATCGCCTATCAATGCATGTGTCGTCAATCGGGACTGGTTGTACAAGAAGTCGACCACGCAATTTGAGGACAACACACAGAACCTAGTGAAAAGATTGATTAAGGTCTGGCAGCTACGCTGAAAATCACTCTGCAAGACTCTATTTTTCTGATGGTGAGCGACTGTGCGCAAGAATATTGTCACCTTCTCAATGACCGACACATACTGATCGTCCTTCAGTTCACATTCATCCCACAAGATTCGACATAGTTCGGAGAAGGCACTCTGGGACATACGCAAGTTCTTGAAGCACTCCCAGTTTGACTCTTGGGTAATTCGTTCAAGGAAAGCTAACCTTTCTGAAATCCTATCGAGGATTAGGTACTGTGGCGGGGAATTGGGGTCACGGTTACGCTTATGCTTACGCTGCCGGTTAGTGTTCGCTTCACTATCTAATTTAAGGAAGGTGGGCAGTGCAAGAAGAAACAATCTTCCACAAAGGAAGAGTGTTTCAACAAGCAAGAAGTTCATCGTGACTTAGTTCTAACGGACACACAACACATAAAGACAAACAAATTTCATATAAGTTCACATCATATCATGCAATCTGAAAACACAAAAAAAGGTACAAAAGTTAGCTTCAGCTGTAAGCTACCTCATAAAACGAAGGGTAACTATAAAGATTGTTCCTTAGGGGACATCTGACAATATAAACTACCAAAATAAATAGAAGAAAGTGAACTTAGTTTGCTTCTTCAAATTATTACATCAAAGACTAATGTGGAACGGAGTAACATTAATCCTATTCCAGAATCATAACCTACTGGGATTGTTGTAAACTACCTCACTTGCTTGAGATCGGTTTACATCAAAAGAAAGTGAACTCAAGATTGCTTCTAAGAATCCTATTCCCAAACAAAGTGAACTCAACATAAATCATATTCCATAATAGATCACGAAAGACCACTTGCAAAAATCTGTGCGAGAAATAATAGAGCACGAAAGACCACTTGCAAAACCTGGAAATAGAGCATGAATAGAACTCAAATACAGTTTCTTCACTTAATATCTAAAGATTTGTGCAAGAAATAATAGAGTACGAAAGACCACTTGCAAAACCTGAAGAAACAGATAACCAAATAGTATATATACGTATCTCCAATTTCAAATCTATCATGAAAATTCAAAGAAAAGCGTTAAATGTATCCATTGACCGGCGAAAATAAAACGCACCTGAACTTTGAAAGTCTACGGGAAGAGATAGGCGGAGCAGTTATCTCAACAAACCTACAAAAATAATTTTCGGTGGGTTAGATCAAAAAGAGGGTAGGGTTTGAAAAGGGGGCGATTTGCTCCAGTCGAGAGTATTCGAGAGTTGGTGGAACTTGAATATTCCATACCTCGGAACTAGCGGCTACCTAATCAAGTCGAGAAGTAGCGGGATGTCGAGGCACGGCATAGTCACGGCAGACGGCCAGAATCTTACGCAAAAGAAGTGCAGTCGAGAAGTTGAGAAGTCGCAATTTTTGAGATTTTGATTCGATTAGGGTTTGGAAAAAGGATTTTATATCAGGTGGAGTTGTAATTTAGTTGAGTTGCAAGGGTATTTAGGTAATCTTCCAGGATGGGTTGTTCGTGGGTCGCGAAATCCACGAAATTTTGGATGGGTAAAAATCACGGTGAAATCCATGCGCAATCCCAGGTCGCGAAACCCGCGGGTCGATGGTGTTTTTGTGCGTGGGCACCAAACAAGGGCTAAAATTGGGTAACGCTGCGCTGCACCACTTAATCCATCCAGAACCACGGTATCAAATGCACCCTTACTCTGTTCGATCGGGTTGTATGACCCTGCGGAGAGAGATGCGGCTTGATGATATGGTTCGTATTTCATTGACTTCGATACGGAAATAGAGAACTCCTTCCCATGTGATGGCTTTCTGCTGGTGATTGCTACAGAATAGAATTGCAACTGTGGATAATCTGGTTCATATAGGGGTTGACATAAATTATGGGGAGAGGAGTTGTGCGTTTTGTCGAATTGTGTGGCTCATGTTTTCTTAACTTGTTCTTTGCCGTATGACTTATCGGCTGCAGTATATAAGTGGATGGCTTGGATTATAAGGGATTGAACTTGGCACTTTTGCACTTCATGGCTCATATGGGGATAGCGAGGTATAAGAGAAACCGCGAGCTGTGGTGCGTGGTGTGGCATTGCATAGTTTGACATATTTGGAAAGCTCGTAATAGGGTAAAATTTTAGGAACATTCACTTCATGTTTCGAAGACCCTTGAGATGATACAAGACAACCTATGGTACAGGCACCCGGCGTATGAGAGGCTTTTGACAGGTATCACAATTTTTGATTGGTTAAGTTTTCCACGACAATGTGTGAGTTTCTTTAAACGTCAATGAATGCTAGAGTAGAAGCATTGGTGTTTTGTGTTTGGCGGGGGTGACATCCCCTATGTATAATGTACCTTGTGAATTTGAGTATTTAATACATTGTTACTTATCAAAAAAAAGATTAGTTTTGAGATTGAGTAGAATTTTAACCATAAATACGGTAAGTAATGTGTATAAGAGTAGAGTCATGACTGAATGATAATACACACAAAAAAGAATTCTGAAACATTTTACTTATGTCTTACATGGTATAAGAGCAAATCAAAACTCTGAAAGCTTGAAGCCGTCGGTTCTGTACACTAGAATTATTTTTTTCTTCTTCATTAGATCGACTACATTACCATTAAAAACATTGCAGACCCAAGCAAAACTAATATCAAACCGTTCGATGCCTAGACTGGAAGCGAATGAGTACCACTAGCAACCTCATTGAATGTGATTGTTGATACAACAATGGGTCTGATACTGGAAATTGGCTCAGATACCACTGTAAATTTGGTTAGATCTGTAAAATGAATCTAACAAATAGTTGAATACGACAACGAATTCGTACCTTTAATACGGAAACGTATAGAACTGTATTCTTTATGGATCATTATGTCACAATCACGAATCAAGAGGCTACTAGAGTCTTCGTATAATCACGTACTCAAATCCCTTTTTGCAGAAGATTAGGCAGCAATTCGAGATAACACTGTATTTGTTATGGGTTTTCATTACATGAGAATTGAGAATGAATGGTGTGTCGAAATAGACATCTAACACGTCATATTTATAGAGTTTATTAGGGTTTAGGATTAATTAATAAATTAAATAATTAACGAATAATTACTTAATTATGAATTAAATAATAAATAATTACTTAATTAACTAATTGGACCATTTCGTCCAACATGCAAAATTCCACACTGTGTCTTTTGTGCTCCTGCTTCCCCCTGGGACATTTGGATGTGTGACTTATGTTCATGTGTCAAAAATTCAGCGAAATAAGTTGGATATGGGCATCATGCGATGCGTATTTTTGGGATATGGTCCTCATCAATGAGGGTATCACTACTTTGATTCAATTTCTTGTCACCTTATGTAACCATGGACGTCACGTTCATTAAAGATGACCTCGTTCTTTTGGTCATCTTGATCTTCAAGGGGAACAGTTAAATAACAAAGATCAGTGTGGTAATCAGGCTTGATCATATGTTGTAAACACATCTGATGTTGGTGTTTGTCTTGAACCAACGACATCCTTTATTCATGAGGCAAATCAAGAGAAGTTGACCGCGCAGGAACAATCTGATGCTGAACTCAATGACAATGTGACTTGCTCTCGTGCACAGCTTCATGACATTAGATCAGCAAACGGAAGCGGCAAAAACTAGTGTTCCCTTGGCCGGAATATTTACCAAATGCCGTTAATTGGTCATCTAGCTCTCAAAGACAAAGGACTTATCATAAGCCCGAATGGGAGATCAAAAACTTGCCGGAAAAAATGATTGATTATTGGTTCGAACAAGAAGTCACAAACTTGGCAGAACAGAGTTCTGATGAGACATAAAAAATGAATATGAGTTCATATGATGAGTTGAGTTCATATGAAGATCAAGATAACCCCATTGCCAATACTACACACATGTGATCCACCTTCAAAGGATATCGCTGAGGTATGTGCCACTATGCCACATGAATATGATAACTCTACATCCTCTTCAATTTTACCTTTCTAGATCAAAAGAAGAAAACCTTGAAACACGTATCCACCATAGAACACTCCAAAGAATTCAAAGTATCCCATATCAATGTATGTAGGGGAGTGACATCTGAACGTCTAAAGAGGTTTGCTACAACTCTATCCCCGTGAACTATTTCATCCAACATCCATGAAGCACTCTTGGATTAGAAGTGGAAAATGTAATAAATAAAGAAATTGCGGCATTAATGAAAAATGAAACATGGACTTTGGTGAAACTTCCTCCTGGTACGAAAGCAGTGGGATGTTGGTGGATCTTTACGATTAAACATTAGGTTTATGCATCTATTGACCAACACAAAGTAAGACTTGTGGCAAAAGGGTATACTTAAACTTAGGGAATTGATTATCAATAGACGTTTCCTCCATGGCAGGGGTCAACCCCATTCGAGTACTGCTCTCCTTGGCGGATTGGCCATTACATCAATATGATGTTAAAAATGCGTTCTTAGATGGAGAATTAGAAGAAGAAGTGTATATGAAGGAGCCTCCGGGTTTATCAAAAAAATCAGACAAGTCAGTTGTGTGCAGATTAAAAAGAGTGCTTTATGGACTGAAGCAATCCCCAAAAACATGGTTTCGGTGTTTTAGTTTAGGCATGAAAAGGTGAAAGTTTACTTAGAATAACATTGATCATTCCTTGTTTCTAAAGAATCACCAAGAAAAGGTACTAATATTAATTGTATGAGTCAATGAGAAAATCATTATTGGCGTCAATAATGAGGAAATCGGATGATTGCAAGATCAGTTAGCAGCTGAATTTGAGATTAAAAATTATAGAAATACTTCATTGGAATTGAGGCAGCTCGGTCAAACAAGGGGATCTCTCCGTCACAAAAAGAAGTACATTCTTGATCTCCTAAGATAAATCGGTCTTTTGTAAGCCAACCGAAACTCCTATGACTAAGAATCATGGACTAGGAATTCTACCTGATCAAGTACCTACAAACAATAATACCAAAAGTTGGTGGAAAAGCTTATCTACTTGGCACACACAAGGCCAAACATTGCATGCCGTGAGTGTGATGACCTAGTTCATGCATTGTCCCAACGAAAACCATATGTTTGTGGTGGAAAGACATCACTTGAAAGGGGGGTTCTATTCAAAAAGAGTAGGCATCTAAAGGTAAAAGGGTACGTGAATGTATATTGGGCTGAGAATCTAACTAAAAGACGATCACCTTCAGGATACTTCACATTTGCGGGAGGTGATATTGTCATATGAGGAACAAGAAACAGAAGGTAGTGGCTCGATCAAGTGCAAAAGTTGAGTTTAGGGCATAGCAACAGGCAAGGGAGAATAGAGAGGGCCTTATTTTTTACCGGCCTAACCCCCCAAAAAATTATTACTCATGTAAAAGTTTTAAAGTAAAATCGAGGGCTTTTTTTAAAACAAGAATATAACCACCCCGTTTTGTATAAGTAGTTATGCTTTGCCGTCTGGCAATCCTATTTCCTATTTGCATAAGTTTCAATCTATTTTCAGGTGGTGTACTGGTTACTTCAATTGTTAATTCTTGATTGTTGATTTAACAAATCTTACAAATGGATAGCTTCTGGCTTACGCGTGGGATGGCTTTTAACCTGAGCGGGGTAGAGTTTCATTTGAAGGACAAATTCCATGACAAATGATTTCCTGTAGCCAATCAGTTTGTGCGCCAAATGTTTCATATCCTCTTAATGGTGATAGATGCAACCGAGATGTTGTAGAATCTTCCCATGAATGTTTCATGTCCTTTGATTGATTGATTTCTCGATTGATTAAAAGGACTTCCCTCTTGATAACTGTTGGAGTTACTGTCACCCCTCAAGAGAGAATCTCAAGTATGCTCCTCATTTTAGCTTGGTAAACTGGCAATTGTTTGGCAAGGATCGATGTGGGTCAGTGTTGGTAGGATGTAGATTGGAACATTATTCATTGAATAATATTGTGGTACTTCTACAGCTTTGTATCTTTCATGGATCATTTTTTGAGTTTGTGTTGTTTCCTGTATTCACTGCTCCACCTTTTTCTTTAGCTAAATTCACTATTTTTCTCTGATTCTTGTTACACCTTTTTCATCCATTGTTGCTAATTGGTTGATATCATGAGAACTTTAGTATATACTTGATGCGATCCAGATTGCGTCTCCTCAAGGAGCCGAAGCAAGCATGGGCGCGACCGTGATAAGTGAGGGAGATTCTCGCAAGCTGAGCAAGGAAAGCACTTTACGAGAGTCCATGACAAAACTACCTCCTTTGCATTGACCGAACGGCCCAATTACTAGGTCAGGGGCAAAGCAATTTAAAGAGGAACTTGTGGGGATCCATACAAGGCTCTTGGGCCTTAACCCACCATGGAGGACACGGCCCATAGCTCAAGACACCCAAGTCCACTTTATTGGGCCAAGAGAGGAAAGGCCCAAAAAGCCCATGCAAATGACGACACAAATGCAATGGGAAGAGCAAAGGGCCATGCAAGATGTAAAAGCCATGCATGATGACTATACCCATGCAAATCCAAAAGCCCATGCAAAAGGCCACTTCGTGTGTGTTACGGGTCCATGCAATCTCATGCATGAGACAATGCAAAAGTCACAATACCTACGGTCAAATGGGAAATGCATAAGGCCCAAAGTTGGAAAGGTGAAGTTCCATGCATGTGAAAGCATGCAAAGTTGTGACATGAAATTCCATGTACGTCAAAGCATGCATAGTGACATGGGATTCCGTGCGTGGTCAAAGATGCAACCAAAGGTCTAATTGGGAGTTTAAGAACATAAAGACAAGGGAGTTGGAATACCTTAGAGTCAAGACCAAGAAAGGGACATAGTGACAGAACTACCACTCAAGAGTTTGGTCAACATTTGTAATTAAATAAGTTCATGTATTTTGAGTTAATAATGATCCATGGCCTATAAAAGGGCACCATGGTCGAACCAAAAATTGAGTTGTTTTTTGATGAATTTGACCTTTTTATGGTTTAGAGTTTTCCTAGTCTTTGTGAAAACTTTCTTTGATTTATCTAAAACTTTGTTTCGAGTTTTAGGAGCGGTGTTTTCCTTTTGAAACATACGTAGACTTGGTTCTCGCTTCAATATAGGTGATAGGTCAAGTGCTCGACAACGTGTTCAAATATTCGATCCTTTGAACCACCAACAATTGAGTTGGGTTTAGTCACGCGGTTGGCTAGATTCGTATCATTTGGTATCAAAGCTCAGATTTGAGCAACGTTGGGCTACCCTTGATGATGTTGGTTTTTGACTCTTTATAGCCGACATGTCAACTACTCATGTGGTAGAATTATCTTTAAATTCTTGTATTGCCTTGATGATTTTTAAAAAAAGAATTTCCAGCCAAGTCAAAAGCAAGGGGGTGACGGCTAAAATTATTTTTAAAAAAAAGGTGATCTTTCTCTTGGCCGAAGAAAAAGTAAAACAATTCATCAAGAGATCACCTTGTTCTTTAGAGTTTGATTTGATTCGTTGTTACATTTTTTCCTTCTTCAAGTTTACGTGTGTTCAACACTTCGCCAGATGACTTAGATCAAGCTTCGATTTTGCGACCGTTGCTAGACTTGAAATACGTTTGGATTGAGTTCTAATGGGGTTAATCGAAAGACACAAAAGAAAACTCTTGAGAGGTAAAAGGCAGAGTGGCGAGATCATTGGAGTGAAAGAACCATTTGAGTGCAAACTCAAGAGTTAAGACGATCTTTAGCGAAAAACATGAGCGAGTGGAAAGGAAAATTAGTTATAGCATGTTCTCTTACAGGTACACACCCATGAAGATCCATAATGTACCCGTGAGGTCAAAAGGAGAAAGGACTCCCAAACGTCCATCCCAACAAGCGGACCAATGGCACATGGTGCAGGCCTTGGTTTCCCTAATACAGCGTATGCATGAACGGATGGATGCATGCGAGTTCCACAAATTCCATCCCAAGAAGGACAAGTACGTAGGGATCATGACCTCCCACATACAGGGGTGAGGTGTGCATTGCCAAGGAGGCAAACTGAGGAAATGATCAATGAACCACTTGATCGACTAGAGAAATGGAGGCCTCAAAGTTAACCCACCAAAAAAACACCCTCTAAGGAGGCCAAATCAAAGAACGCCGATACCCACAAAAATTTGGTAGAGGCTATCATGCAAGATTTGTACAAAATAGAGAGGTTAAAATAAAAATAAAAATAAGAGTGTGAGAGAAAATTGAGGAAGAATAAAAAAACTACAAAATAAATCAAGAGTGAAAAGTGGAGAGAAAAAGAAAGAGTGGTTGAGATTGAAAAGAATGAAACAAAAGAAGCCGGGTGTGAAAAGAAAGAAAATGAGAAAAAAAAAGTGAGATGAGCAACGAGAGAAAAGAAAAGAGAGAAGAAAAAAAGAAGTGAGGGAAGTGAGGTTCAAGAAATTATTTTTTCTCTTAACCATCTCGTTGAATCCATGCCGAGCAAAGCTATTTTCTTTTTGCAGGACTTGCTGGATGTTCTACCTGAGGAGCTTATCTCAGGATGGTCTCCAAGACGAGGGAACTAGACCTCTATTGACTTCATCATCGGATCCCCAATGAACGAACCAACCATGCCAAAAAGCCACCTCGAAGTAACCAAGGCGCTCCAAGGGGAATTGCACAAATCAATGGCCGTGACCATGAGCATACGAGCCAAAGTGCAAGTCCCTTTTAAAGTTACTATGGCTTGAAAACCTTGTCACACTTGAACATGATTTCTTGGTTGTTGAGGGTATACTTGAGCATAGGTGGCACAAACATGGTGGAAAATACCATGTCCCAAAGGTATATCTTTTATTCCTTGTTACATATAAAATCACTTAACCTTGATTATTTTCGGGATGGACATGCTCAAGGGCTTGATTATGGAAGCACACTCATTGCATGTGGGAATGTGATCCATGATGAATTGACTAGGCATAACATCTTATCAAAAACATTGCACATGCCTATGCCTTCTTTACGTGTAGTCGATCTTAGGAAAGGTCACATGAGTTTGATTGAGATTTTTGGAAAGTTACATGTTCATTTCATGGGATTTCATATACGAACCCGAGAGGCTTATTACCCATTTGATGAATTTTCAAAGCATGCACCTTTTAAAGTTACTATGGCTTGAAAACCTTGTCACACTTGAACATGATTTCTGGGTTGTTGAGGGTATACTTGAGCATAGGTGGCACAAGGACAATCAATAAACATCAAGTGATGTCGCGAGAGTCCCTTCATGAGAAGTTTAGTATATACTACTCTAAATTTATATTGTAGTAGCCAAGTTGGTGGAGGATAAACATGCTTTGATTGGTTGCATACCTGTAGGAGTATGAAGTTTAGTATTAATGTTTCTTTTCCTTCTGATCTTTTGAACCTTGTAAATTTGACAGGCTTTTATCTTGAGTTCAATAAGTTTGATGGTTCATTACTATTGGATTTCTAAGTTGGGAGAAATCTTTCATCTCATTGAGTTTAGAAGTGGCCAAACGGTCAGTCGGGATTTGAGAAACCCAAATCCCGATCAACCGAATTCCCAATTATCCGAAATAAGTCGGGTAATCGGGAATTGGGACGGGTTCGGATTTACGGGAATTGGGAAATCGGGTAATCAGGAGATTGGGAATTTTTTTAGGGTTATAATTTTTTGGTTATTTCCCGAACTCTTACCGTCCTAAT
>JAOWBN010187946.1:0-16925 GCA_028565015.1 Pinguicula moranensis | reverse complement strand
ATACCCGAATATCCAATTTTTTTAGAGAATTTGAGTTTTTGGGATGGGATCATAAATCTGGTCCCGTTTCTTATCGGGTCGGGATCGGGTATTGGCGATACCCGTCCCGACCATTTGGCCACCCCTAATTGAGTTCAATAAATTTGTGCCTTCTTTTTTCTAAGTTGATCTAATTTTATGTTGAATTGATTTTCTTTCATTAAGTGCTTTGTCAAATTAATATGTTAACATAATTTCTTCCATTTATATTGATTAAAGATGGATGGCAATCGAAAAACGAAGAAACTAAAAAACTTGGATTCATTCTTCTTAAGGAAAGAAACTTCTACAAGTGAAGATTATCATTCTCAATCCCAAAAGAGTACAAAATGAAGTTGTTACTTCAACTGAGCATGATCAGACTAAAGTTAAAAATGAAGTTGCCCATCCCACATAGCAGGATCTGAATATAGCTGAAAATGAAGTTGCTCCTGCTCTTGAGTATGATCCCACTAGTGTGGAAATTAAAGTTGTTGATCTAGAACGTGACCTGAGTAAATGAAGGCCTATTTATGAATATCCTACTAATGAAATAGATGCAATGACATAAAGAAAAATGCGTTTCAATCTTATTTGAAGATGTATCCTTCAATAGTGTTTGAACACAAAATCATAGATTTCAAAAATCTTGGTTCAAACAGTTTCATTGGTTGAAATATTTACCCACAAAGGATGTTATATATTGTTTTTCGTGCTTCTTATTTGATGTTGGGAATAATACTCGTAATGCATTTACGTTGATGGGATTCAGATGTTGGAAACTTGTCAATGATAAGAAAAAAAGTCCATTGCTTAGGCATGTTGGAGATAAAAATTCATGCCATAGTAATGTTGTGGGTAAAATGAACGATCTTCATAATACAAATCAGCATATTGGCAGAGCCTTGGATCCATCGAGACCAGAAGTGAAATGAAAAGGACGTTTGAAGCTTATGGCTCTACAGTTGAAAGCAGCTGATGGTCTACTTTACAAACTTATGCATTGAGAGAACACCGTGAACCCTCTTCTTACAATAATCAAGATAATCTTATTGAGTTAATTAAATTATTACGAACAATGAATGGTGAATTGGATGCTCTTGTTGCGAAATCTGCTCTGAATGCCACATATGTTTCACCTATGATTCAAAAAGAGATTTTGCATATTTTGTTGAAAGAGTAAGAAAAACAATGCATGAGGAGATTGGTGATGCATACTTTTGTATTCTAGTTGATGAAATAAGGGATAGTGCAAATAGACAACACATGGCTATTGTGTTGGGATTTGTTGATGCTGGTGGCATATTGAAAGAACGTTTCTTCGAAATTGTTTGTGTGAAGAACACTGCTGCTACACTAAAGAATGAAATATCTAATGTCTTGAGCCAATATGACTTACAAATATGCAATATGCGGGGTCAAGGGTATGATGGGGCTAGCAATATGTGGGGGTCCTGGAATGGATTACAAATTCTTTTTTGTAGAGAATGCCCTTATGCATATCACATTCATTATTTTGTACATAGATTGCAATTAACATTGGTTGTTGTTGCTGACAAATTAGATGATGTTTGGTGTTTTTCTTTCAAGAATTGATTGTATTGCAAGTTATGTTAGTGTTTCTCCTAAGCGTCATAGTGAGTTACTTTCTGCTCATACTATTAAGATTGAAGAAGCAATAGCTACAGGTGACCGTGCTACAGGTAAATGAATTAATCAGTTGGGTACTGTACATCGACCTGGAAAAACTCGTTGGAGTTCACACTATGTTTCCTTATGTAACTTAGTTGACATGTATGATTATGTTCTTGTGATTTTTACGAGCGTGCAAAGGGAAAGTAATAATAATCTTGCACGTGGTGAAGCTCGTAAGCATTTGGAAGTGTTAAGGACTTTCAACTTTGTATTCATCTTACACATGATGCACAAGATTTTAGCCGTGACTGATATCCTTTGTCGAGCTTTGCAACGCAAGTCTCTTGATATTTTGAGTGCAATGAATCTGGTCTCTAGTTCCAAAGCTTTACTTCAAGAATTGAAAGATGATGGTTTTGCTTCTATTTTTCTATCATCAATTGATGTTTGTGAGCGTAATAATATTGATATACCGGTTATGAGTGGTTTGTATAAGAATCCTGAGGGGCATATTACAGGCTTCACATTTGAGGAACACTACCGAGTTGAAATGTTTTATGCTGCAATAGATTGTCAAATAGAGGAGATCAATTATAGATTTGATGATGCAACAGTGGAACTTCTTAAGCTCAGTACTGCTTTGGACCCAAAAGACAGGTTTAAATCATTTCAGATTGATCATATTTATCGTCTTGCTGAAAAGTTTTATCCTGATGACTTTGGTAAACAAGATTTGCACTATTTGAGAACTCAGCTGCAGCATTACAAGGTTGATGTGCTTTCTCATGAGCGCTTTCAGGGCTTATCAAATATTTCTGAATTATGCAGGACATTGGCTGAGACAAAAAAGGCATGTGATTACCATTTGGTTGATAAATTGATTCGCCTTGTCTTGACACTTCCTGTTACTACTGCAACAACAGAACGTGCATTTTCAGCTATGAAGCGTGTCAAAAGTGTTCTTCGTAATAAAATGGAAAATAAATATCTTTCAGATTCAATGGTCCTTCATATTGAACGAGAATTATCTATAGTCATTGATTATAATTCTGTTATCGATGAATTTTATGGGAAGAGTGATCGTCGGGAAAGAAATATTTAGATAGTTTTGTTGAATGTTAATTTTTTTTTATTGAAAGTTAACTTTGTAGTATATTATTTTTTTTAGCACTACGTGAGTTGGTAAATTTTTCATTAATTTTAATCAGGTAAATTATTTTATCACTCTCACCCATCCCAAAAATATATCACACTACCACCCCTTTAAAAAATATACCACTCTTAAAAAAGTTATAAAATATCAAAAAAGAAATTTAAGCCCCTCAACAAATAAATTCTAGATCCGCCCATGACTTGCCACGCCTTCACCAATACCATTCCATCTCTTGAATTCTTACAAAGTACTTCTCATCGAGTCTTTTCTTAGATTCCGTTCCTTCTTACCCGCCGAACTATCGGCTATCGGCTATCCCCTGCTAGATAAACATGGACTTTTGAATCTTTGAACCTTTACCACTTTTCAGCCACAATCTGGATTGAACCCACTTGTGAGCTGCCCAGCCATCATCGTACGCACAACGGTATCGGTGCCCCCGCTGCGGGCGCCAATATTAAAGAGGTCAACACCATATTGTCGCGGCGGCTCCGCTGCTTGAGCCAATCGGGACCCTAATTCACGGTCGACTTCGTTCTTCTGTAGAACCCAAATTCAATTCTTTATCTTGCACAAACAGGTAAAGAGTTAGGGTTAAGTATCTTTGAAATAATTCAAACCATTGTTTCAGCAAGCTGCTTTTTTCTTGGAATCCAACCTCTCGACTCCAGGCGATGATTCTGTGGACGACGGTGCTGGATTGAAAAAACTATGATCCGAATCGTGGTTTGCTTGATCCTGACTATTTTCCTCCTGAGCTTTATTGTAATGCCTGAGGAAGCTCCAAATCCACCACCAGAGCCCATTGCAGCATTTTTGGCTCCAATCTTGTGACAGGTATCATATCACTGTTTTGGTATTTCGTTTAACTTCACTTCATCCATTATGGAAAATGAATGAACAAAACATATTTAATCTTGAGGTAAAATGTCTTGCTGATTTAAGCAAATTGCTTTGATCCTTGTTGCAGTTGAATAGTCCTGATCTTTTCGATATATACTCTGCTGGAATAGTGCTCCTGCAATACCATATTTACGGTCCACAGCAGGGTTGAAGAACTTCAACACAGAACTGAAGAGTGTCGGTTATGATTTGAATGAATGGAGAGAGAAGACTCGGAGGAAGCCTGACCTCTCTATTATTGATCTTGATTCTGGTAGAGGGTGGGATTTGGCCGCAAAACTGATTTCAGAGAGAGATTTCTTCACAAGGGGAAGGTTGTCTGCTGCAGCTGCCTTGAGACACTCCCATTTTTTGTTAGGTGGTGATCAGGATGCTGGTGTTCTCTCAAAACTCAGTTTAATCAAGTAACCAGTAATCACACCATGTGGGTACAGCTTTTCTAACTTCTTTCGTTTTTTTTATTTCAGTTGAACCCACATTACTTAAATCTTTTGTTGCTACACAAAGTTAATGATCTGACTCAATCTAACCATGTGCACTTCATCAAGTCTGGTTTGGCTTTATGTTTTTTTGTTTTACTATTTTGGCAATGCTGAGCACCTGTGTATATCTTTTCTGAGAGGATCCAAGTTTTGAAGAACAGACAATAGTATTCATTATTTCAGATAGAGATCCGTACAACCATACGATGTTTCATCAATAGCTAGAGATGATGTCTAGAGGCTTTTAGAATAGGTAACTGCATCAGAGCTCATCGTGCTGGAGAAAGTTCTCCGGGTCATGCTTTTTCTTGCATCCCCACCTGCAATTCCATGAACAAAGGGAATTGAAGCTGCTTAACCTTGTGGACTGAACTGAAATGATGCTGGAAGTTGAAGGTGATTTGGAAAGCACAACTGCATATCCATCATCCATGAAATCTGTGCCTTCAGGAAAGAGCTGCCACAAAAGACAACCTCCTCCACTCCCTCCTCTCCTGGTCGAGTTGAGCAGGGTCTTGTACACGGTACTTATGAGGGAATCCCTGTAAGTTATGTTGTAGCCAGGGTCTTTCCTGGAGATGCCGAACTCTGAGAACACTACTGGCATGCCCAGAAAGTCTTCAGCATCATCAATGTGGGATTGCATCCATGACTTTATGAATTCAATATGTGCAGCAGAAATTGATGGAGAAATCCTTCAAAGAGGTGCACATATAATAGTTAGACTTCCTTATTATTTGTTTGCCATTTCTGTCTCTCATTTTGAATGATTTTGTTTGTTTGTGATGAAGGTCCTCACCAAGAATCAGGATATATGTGAACAGAAGCAAAATCAACTCCAAGAACTTGATGATTGCGGATGAAGTCAGTGCCAACACTTTGTGAGTAAGTATTCGGGTTATACTGAACTCTATTCGGGGTAGAAGGGCCGTAGAAACCTTCAAGGCCGATCTCCACCAAATGCTTTGGATCAACGCTTTTCACGTACACGGCCATTTCTTCTATCCACCCCTACAGTTCATGCAGATTGAATAGGCTCGTGGGGTTTCAACTATTAAGGTTAAGTTTAATGCTAGCTGTAGTAGAAACTGCACCTGTAGCTTATTTCCTGAGGGATCTGATTCGCAACGTGGCTCGTTCATCAGTTCCCAAGCAAATATAGTAGGATCATCCTTGTAGGTTATGTTGGTTAAAGTATTAACTCTGTTTAGCACCGTCTGCTCAATCCCAAACAAGGTTTCGGTTAGAAAGATAAACTAGTAATAATAGCAAAAGGTTCGCAGAACTTGGAAAGGAACAACTTACATGAACATGAGCCTTGTAATATCGTTTGATAGTTGGATGAGAAAAAAAATCATCATCAGAAGTTAAATTCAGACCAGCAGCTTTACCCCATTTGACATACTGAGATTTCCCTCCATAGTCTTCCCAGTTGTTAACAAGAGATAATATCAACCTAATTCCGTACTTCTTTGCTTCACTCACCACAAAGTCCAACCCCTGAAATAAAACAAGTGCCAACTTTTTTGTGCAGGCCAGCGCCAGCTTATTAACAGCATTGAGGAGAAAAGGAAAATGACCAGCAGAGTACCTTGAAAACTTGTTCATCATAAACTGATGGGGATTTCTGGAGAGCTCTCCATTGACCATCATTGAAAGCCCATGTTCTGCAGACTGAAAGGCCTACAGCTGATGCCTGCTCGAATACTTCACTCACCTTTCCTCTTGTTGACTCATCCGTAGCAAACACCATCAACCAGTAAGTGTTGAATCCATTAACATAAAATGGTCTACTGTCCACGGTGAATTGGTTACGGTTCTTCTGAACAAGAGACCATGCATCTTCTTCTTCCATCTCATCACTATTTTGAACAACCCTGAAGATAAAATTCATCTCATGATAAAAAGGAGAAAAGAGGAAGAAGAATGATGTGCTAATTTAGTTCACCTATTGTTCATGCCAGAAGATGATAACAAACAAGCTCCGTTTTCCTTCAACTCAGAATTATCATTTCCAGTAGTGTCGGCATGTGCAGTAAGCATTATGAGACTTAGTGTTAAATAAATAGCTATGAGGCCATTTTTGAAATCCAGCTTTCCCATGTTTACGAGTGATGCTAGTCGATTGATTCCAACACATATTTATCAGGCAAATGGTGGAGGAACAGGAGAAGTTATCGATGGAGTTATGCAGGGGTAATAGCAGAACAAAACTGTCTTTAAAGAGAAGATTGAATTTCTTGGCTTCTAATTATGGGAAAACTACCAATACAGATGGGACTTAATTTTCCATGATCCTTCCTACTTTTCCATATTCCCTCGAAACCCAGGGTACACACCATTTATGCATTTAAAACTAACTTGTCACTTGAGGAGAAACTCTACTTACTACATCGCACCAACCAATATGGATAAATGCACAAGTTCCTGACTGTTGCATAGAACTCTACTTGATCAAAGGTCTACTTCGGTTGTTCTAGATTCATCTTTGAACATGGGAATCTCATAAAAAGAAGATGAAAGAGATAAGTACCTCAGCATATGTGAAGGGTTCTCCTGTAATCGGTTCCCCAGGTGCTTAAATTTGACATGATCCTCACAAGGGCAACGACCGTTCATTCTTGTATACTGAATCAAGAGATCAGTTAAAAAAGATGTGAGTTCTTTTATCAAAGTGAGGAGATGAAATGTCTGAGAGCTCTGTGCTATATACATGGTTTCTGTTTCTCAGTTATTCTGAACTCTGAAGTGCTTCACAAGAGTTTTGAATTGCTTACAACAGCATTATGGGGCTGTCGGTGAACTGAACCGGGAGAAGTAGATCCTGAAGAAACAAACTTACAACTCTCGAGTCTTACTAGTTGTTATTTTTTGAAACAGAAGGATTTTGGGCAATTTATTTTTGTACACCCGATCGCACTTGCAGATAAAGTTGTTCAAAATAAATTGGCAAACCAGACTGGAACTGGAACTGATGGTTCTAGTTAACCGGCGCCCATGGTTCGGTCGGAACCGATGGTTAAAAAACCAAGAGAAAAATCGTGAAAAATTGGCGGTTAGCTGGCCGACGAACCAACCCAAAAATTGAAATAATAGTCGTTTGAATGGCTGTTGACCACCAATTGTATTTAAAAAAAATTAGGTCGTTGGGACCGCCGATTAACCGACAGACCAACGGTTCTAACAGTCGAAATGTCATTTTTTTTTTCTCACTTCTATAAATACCCCATACACCCATCCATTTCATTTACAATAATTTCTCTTATTCATATATTCTTCTCATATTTTCTATCTCATTCTTGAATTATTGTATATTTTATTTAGGTACAAATTACAATTTTTATCTCCATTTCAATATTCTACTAAAAAAAATGTAGAAAAGAATTATTCCCTTCTTCATCCCAATAACCTCATGATGATTTCAATGAAATTCATTTAATTTGGAAGAATCGCAATAAATACCACAGGAGCAAGAAGAAACTTTTTCAAATCCAAGTTCAACACTTTATTGTTCTCGTGATCATCAAGGTAAAAAACCATATCATCCCACTGTGTCTCAAAATTAAGAGCGGACCGAGGAGAGAATGAGGAATTCTCGAATATTTATGAAAATTTTCAACAAAATTTCAAATGTGGAAATAGGCCCCGACTACTTTTGGGTGGTGTGTCGGTTAAGCGAAGAAAATTTGCATTCCAAAAAGGTACAAAATTATTCAATAATTTTTTTTAAAAAAAATTTGTAAGCTATTATGTTATTTTTTTATTTTTTTTCATGAATATTTCTTCATAAGATTGAGGTTATGAAACATGTGCGCGACGTGTCAACACTAAACATATGATATAGGTTGGAATCGATCCTACTCAAACCCAAATCTCAAGTAGTTGGGGTTTTAGTACCGGTGGAGGTACGTCTTCTTCTAGTAATTTTCAATTTAATTTTAATAAGAATAGAAAAGGTTTAGTTGATTTAATTTGTTCGAAATATCTTATCTTTAGATTTGTCGAAAGCCTAAATCTTGAAAGTTGTATACATACATGTTTAAATCCAGCATTTACTAGAATTCAACGTAGTACACACATCAGAGCTATAGCTAGAGTTTTTATGAAAAGAAAAAGAATTTATGTTTCCAAATATGCAGCCAAAAGTTTCTTTATGTAGCAGTATATGATCCAATCATTTTCAATCATAGTTATATGTAAATAACTTGTCATTGGCTAGATAATAAATGGAATATATAGAAAATAATACTTGCATATAGGATGTTTGATAAATCACATGTGCACAAAATATATACAATATGATTATGGTTATATTAGAAGAATATAATTTACAACATAGTGTATCTAGCATGATATTCCAATAACAGTTTCCTGCCCAATGATATTTGGATGAATAGTAAACCCTCCCAATGAACTCATTGTTGCTCCGATCATCCTGGTTTAAGAGATGGATTTGAGCCTGGATAACTGTAGTACAACCTCCTTGACACCCCTCCCTCCCCGGGGATGCTTTCTACGCCCGGGGAGCACCTGACATAGCTGTTTTCTTCCATGTTTGTACTGTAGTCCGTACCACTTTGAAGGAGGAACTTCTACCATGGCCTTGCAATGGAGGATCCCAACTCAGCAACTGAAACGAATGAGAAGAGCTGAACTAAGAGCTAACCAATTGAACTTTGGTCCAAAGTGGAGATTCAAGCATGTTCAGAAAGTTTGCCCTGGAATAGCATATGCACAAGCCTTAGGAATGAAGGAATTGAGACCTATTCATGCTCGTTTAGGACCTCTTGATGCCCCAGAAATGAAGAAAGGTCCAAAGCTAGAGAAGGAGACATTCTTCATCTCAAACTTCCCTCTAGTCTGCCCATCTGAGAGGTTAGAAAGTTTTTTGAAAAAGCAGGCGATATTAAATGACCTGAGAATTGCAGCGAATCTAGGAAAGAATGGTTTGACTTTCGATTTTGCAGAGTTCGTAGAAATCAGAGATATAGAAACCCTACGGCTGCAGCTTAATAGCATATGGTTTGGATCATTTAGACTTAGAGTATACCTGGCTAAGTATACCCTCTTGGCCAACAGCCAGTGAATCCCCCACATGTTGTCTCATCTAATAAAATGGAAAGATCCTCTTGGTGTTTGGCATGCCCTAGATTGGTGAAACATCCAATAGTATACCAGTTGTGACCATACAACAACAAAATCAAACTCTAAATGTCCAGCAACCATCTATGAAACTTAAGAGTAGCAAGAATGCTGCATCTTGGCTCAAACTCAGCCGTGTGGGTGTGCTGAAAGAAAAATATGATTGTTGTGAGCTACAGCTGGCCATAAAGAAAGCAGGATACCTTAATCTGAATGTAAGCTCATTAGGTGCAGGTAGGGTGCTCATCTGGGAAGAGGAAAGTTGCGATCTGGATAATCTACTAAGAATGATGAGGGGTGGTTATCTAACTAGTTAGATGGACCTGTCTTTGTTGTTAATGGGGATGAGGGACTTGTGAACTAGAAGCATTTGGCATGCATTAACGTATATGGTATTTCATTGCATGCCACAGAGGAGGCAGTGTTGAAAGAGATAGGTGGAGCTCTTGGAGCTTTGATACGTATAGATGAACCTACAGTCAGGCACCATTACCTAGATGCAGCACAAATGCTTCTTGAGATAGGCATTAGAAAGCAGATCACCTCTCATCTAGCTATTGATATTGATGACAGGATCTATGCACTGCATATTCTGGACGCTGGAAATAATAAGTTTAGCAGCATGTTTTGGACTTAGTTCTCTTCTAGTATGTCTAAGGCTAGCAATGAACACAGTTTGGGGGACCAGTGGTCTGACACTTAGTCTATTGCTAGTGAACAAGTATCAGTAATGGATGATGTGAATGGTGGATCTCAAGCTGTTGTGATACAAAGAGAGCCAGTTGAGCACTTCAAAAAATTAGAGGGTGGGAACGTATTCTTTCTAGAGGATACAATATCAGTTAACACTCTAGGTTTGGACAATGCATGGAGTCCTCTAAAGATTGATTGGTGGCCAACCTCATTGTCACCACGAGTACAAGTAGCCAAAATGGACTTGGTAGAAGAAACAGTACCGAAAACACAGGAGGACAGAAGAAGGATAGCTACTCCACTTTCTGCTATGGCCTTACTGTACACACACCAACCACAACTGTGGAAAGCTGAATATTGAGTTGAAGGATAAACAAAAACAACCACATGAAAATAATGTGGTTGTACAGATTGAGGAGAATTGCCAAACACAACCCTTGCTACACAGGAGTATCCAAATCCTGATGTAAATAGTAACAGGACCCTGCCATAGGAAATGGTAAGCCAACTCAATAACTACATTGAAACTGGTGGAAATGATACAGGTAAGAGCTTGATCAAGGAATTTCCACCATTGGGGATAATAGAACCAACTGACACAATAGGAACCTCCCTTCAAAGGAAAAACAAGAAGCACAATAAATCTAGAGGGGGGGACCAAAACAAGGAGCCAAGCTAGAAGAGAAGTAGATGTAGGCAGAGAGCGAGGTCAAGTCACTTTGGACAACTGGATTGGCCAGTTAATCGATCAATAGTCACTTAGATACAAAGTAGCACTTGGTCAGACCTTTGAGGATGAAAATCTATCCAATTGTGAACATCCCAAAACGGAAGTAGAAAGATCCATGGAACTTGGACGAGAAATTGGCATCAACTTTGGTCTTAACCCCACAATAGCTAGAGATGAACTAGCTCAAATGAACTCCTCAGAACAGTACCGGAGAACAGTTGAGAACTTGGACAACAAACTAGAAAGGGAAACCTCTTTACATGAAACTGATAACTTATAATGTAAGAGGACTTGGAGGGAAGGGAAGAAAGAAGCGAGTTAAGAACCTAATCAACCAACATAAAGTTGATTTCATCAGCCTGATAGAAACAAAATTTGAAATCATTGATAGAAGGCTATGATTGGGTGTATAGTGGATCTGTTGGTAAAGCCAGGGACTCTTATGTATATGGAAAAGTAATAAGTTCACCAGAACATCTATGCTTGCAAGGAATGGTTTTCTAGGGGTTATCGGAAATTGGAACAATGAAGGAGCAGTTAGAAATATGTTAAATGTGTATGGAGCAAGGGATCTTTAGCTAAATGTGTTGCAATGGAAAGCCATAAGTGATTTGTTCATATGAAGGGAGGAGGATAAATGTTGCATCATGGAAGACTTTAATGTCGTGCTGAAGCCAGACAAGAAAAGAGGAACATCTCATATGGGTCATGCTCCAGAGATGGCAGCTTTCTAGAAATTTGTTTGGGATATGCAACTGGAAGATCTCGGAATGGTTAGAAGGAACTTTACATGGTATCTAAGATCCCTGAAATGCATGAGCAGGTTGGAAAAATTTCTTGTGAACGACATCTGGTTGGGGTATTCATCAGACTTGGCGTAAACTGGTTTATACAGAGATGACTCTGACCATTGCCTTGTGTGTTTGTGCTCAAAAATCCAAAATTGGGGACCCAAACCAATGAGAATGTTGGACTATTGGCTGGAAGACAAACCTATAATAAACTGGTTGAGGATACTTGGAAACAACCTTAATCTCTTAGATTTGCTAGCCAAAGGAATAAGCACAAGATTAAAGCCATCAAATTGGGAATCAAAGCATGGAATGAAAGTGCACCAAGGGACTTGAGAGATGAAAGGAAAAAACTGTTGCTCTCTCTCAGAAACATGGATATAGTTGCAGAACAGGATAGAACTCTGAATACTTATGAACACCAAGATATCTATAGACTACGTGATGAAATTGATCATGTCTCAAGAGAGCTAGATAGTATGCTATACCAGAATTCACGCTTAAACTAGATCCAGTAGGAGATGCTAATACAGCCTACTATAACAGTGGATCAATAAGAACAGGAGCAAAAACTCTATCCATGGTATATAGGATGATCATACCTGGTTTGAGGATGTTGAGCTGGTTAAGAATTGCTTCAGGTAGCACTTTGAAGACAAATATAAAGAAGATCATTGGCAAAGACCAAAATTGTTTGATAGGCTATTCAGAAAGTTGTCCAGTGAATCCAGGCAAAAGCTGGTCACCCCATTTTTTAGACTGAAATATTGGAAGCCATCAAAACATGTGGCAATGGTAAAAGTCCAGGGCTAGATGCTCTGAATTTCAGGTTCATCAAACATTTCATCCACATCATGAAGGATGAAGTGTGTCAAATGATGTTGGAATTTTATAAAAACAGCAAATTGCCAGATTGCGGCAACATCACACTGGTTGCTAAGAAGGTGAATCCCATGAAAGTGCAGGATTATACACCTATACCACTAATTGGATCAATACCTAAGATTATTTCTAAAGTTCTTGCACTTCGTATCAAAACTGTGATGAAAGAAATAATAATCCCAAACCAGATGGCTTTTCTCAAGGGAAGAAAATTGCTTGATGGGATCCTGATTGCAAATGAAGCTATTGATGAAACAAAAAAACTGAAGAAACAAGCATTGATCTTCAAAGTTGATTTTCAAAAATCCGTTAACACTATAAACTGGAACTATCTACAGCATGTGATGGAAAGTATGGCCTTCCCACCGATTTGGATCTCCTGGATTATGGAACTCTTATAGTCTGCCTCTAGATCCATTTTTATCAATGGTAGTCCAACAGCAGAATTCCTTCCTCGAAGAGGTCTGAAACAAGGTGATTCCCTGGCACCTTTTTTATTCATTCTAGCACCAGAAGGTCTCTCAGTTATGCTGGATAAAGTAGCTCTACAGAAGTTCAGGCCACTAGAAATTGGAAGAGCTAAGTTGGGCCTCTCTCACCTTCAATTTGCTGATGATACTTTATTGTTTGGACAAACTTCATGGAACACTATCAAAACTTTTAGAGCCTTACTACCAAAATTGGAGCTGCTCTCTAGACTACATATAAACTTCAGTAAAAGTCAACTACTTGGCATCAACATACAACAGGATACTTTGGAAGAAATGGCAGCATATATGTGATGTCAGTTAGGGAACTTTCCATTTTTATCTAAATTGCGAAGTAAATGGGTTTCTAAATGTGGTATTTCGTTAGTGATCCTTTCAGGACCTTGGCTTGTAACATGAGTCGTGGTCTTCCAAACCTGACCAATGGTCTGGACGAATTACTAAGTTCATCCAAATGTGTAAAATATTAAAGTCGCACTTAAAAGGCGCTATTCGATAATCTCTGTCTAGCAAACACCCCGCTAACCCCAGCGAACATTCAAATTTTACGAAATAGGATTTTTGGGATACTAAATAAACTAAACAAACAAACCATGGAAAAAATCTAAGCGACCTTTTCTTAAATCCAAGCGATCTTTTTGTCGGAGGTCAAAGAGTTTTAGAAAGCGTTCTTGGTGGAAAAAAGTGTGAATGAAAGACCCCACTGAATTGGAAGCCGGTGGTGGACAAGTTTGAAAGAACATTGAATTCATGGGAGAACAAATATCTGGCCACAGGAAGAAAGCTGGTCATGATTAATTCAGTCCTATCAGCTCTTCCATCACATTACTTTGCGTTCTACAAAGCTCCCCCTGATTCTCAAGAAATTCATCACTCCAGAGAGCTTCTTCTGGGGAAGTACCAAAGAAAGGAAAAGTGCGTTTTGGACATTATGGAAAAAAATAGCATTACCAATAAGTAAAGGGGGCCTGGGCATAAGAAGCATCAAAAGTTTTAACATGGCCATGATGGGTAAGTGGGGAGAAAAAACTCTAGCTGGTAACCAGAGTCTGGCCACTGATATTCTGAAATCAAGGTATGGCACTGAAGGTTGACTGAAGGTGGGAGAACTAAGAGAGCTGAAGAATTCCCAACAACAGATTGCAACTGTCAGGGGTCGCAGAAATGGAACCTCTTATACTTCCACCTGGTGGAATGAGCTCCAAGAAGCTAGTTTACTGAAAATATTATGATCAACATAGGAAATGGTGATGGTTTAAAGTTTCGGCTGGAGAGATAGTGCAACAATATCATGCTAGCTGAAACATACCCTCGACTATTCAGAGTTACAACAAAAAGAAACATCTCAGTAGCAGAGACAGGAGGATGGGAGAACAACAAATGGACGTGGGATCTAAAATGGAGAAGAAATCTCAAGAATTATGAACTAGATGATATTAACAGTTTGCTTTATCTTTTGTAGGACAATATACCGAGGGAGACTGGAGAGGACCACTATAGCTACAAAGGTAGCATAAATGGGGAGTATACTATGAAAATTGCTTATTAACACATCTCTGATGCCACTGAGGAAATATTCTCAAAGAGGAAATAGACAAACTCAAAGGTATATGGAACAAGTTCTCCTAGAAGAAGCACATTGTCCTATGGAAGGCATACCTTAAAGCATTATCAGTCAAAAAGGCATTGCAAAGGAAGAACATCATCCCAGAAGACCAGGAAACAACATGTACTCTTTGCAAATCAGGTCAGGAAATATTGCACATATAATTAGCACTTGTTCCCTAACTATGTTTGTCTGGCATGGAATCCTGGAGTGGCTTTTCCCAATGAAGAAGGGCAACCATATTGATTCACAGACCCTTGTGCCAACCCTGATAGACTTCATTACATCCAAACCACCCAACACAAATGTGGATGCATGGAATTCCATTTGTATATCCTTGATATGGAAAATCTGGAAGTTAAGGAACAAATCCCACTTTGAAGAGGCAGAGATCCACACACAGGATATTGTGCAAGCAATCCAGAGAAACATATGGTTGGGCATTAAAGAAAAAAAACTCCCTCACAGTTTCCTTACTCCTTGGCTGACTGAATAATGCAGCATGTGATATGTATGCAATTCTAAAATTCAGGAACAGAAACAGGACTAAGAGGAATTCATGCAACTAAAGTCTTTGATTTGGGAGAGGAACAGATGATCACACTATTAGTGAGGCTGCTAGTTGAGATGTGTACCAACTTCCAATAACACTTGGGGTTGATAGGTTGATAGCCAGGACATTAGGAGCGTTACTATAGAGATGAAAAGCCAACAATATAACATGACAGATTGGATACTATCTTTCATCTCAGTCGGCTTTCATTACGTAGATATGGGGATCAAAGAACAATCCCATAACTAATCAAGCAAGTAGGTTGAGTTGTGTACCAATCCTAGTTATTGATATATTGGCAGTTATGACTCTTATATGTCATCAGATGCAGGATAAGCTGAGCAAAGCTCGAGTTATGACTCTTGTACAAAAAAAAAAAATCTGAGGCAACCTGAGAAGCTACGAGTTTGAATCAATGTTGTTTCAACCTCATTCTAGAATACTTGGTAATCATGTTGTTGATTATTGTAGTTTCAAGCTGTACTGGAAGATTGAGCTCCACGGATGTGATCATTTTGCAAAGGCATTTTGCAAAGATTATTGTAGTTTCAAGTTGTTGTAGTAACCTTTTGCTGAACAGATCCAGTGATCTGACTTGGATGATAAGGAGTGTCCTGATAGGTATTTTTTCAGTGAACCATTCCTTGAAGTGGCGAAAGAAGCACTCATTAATCAGTTCAGGTTCTTCCAGCCAAGTTAAATTGTCCCAGACGGAAGAAAGCAGAGTTCACATCACCTTGCTGGATCCACTGGATCCGTGACTTCTTGTAGGCAGTGCTATTCAGTTGTCCAAAAATACTATCCAGCTGAAAGTGCAGGTTAGTCAACAGCTGCTGGTCTATGATAGAAGAGTTATCCCCTTCAATAGCCAATTCAATGCCTTTGATGCTTTGAAGTAAAGTTTTTCTCTGCTCAGTCAAATTATTTGGCCTAGTATTGTTCCATAGTCTGATGTTCAGTCTCAAGTGTTTGATCTTCATCAAAATCTGATAACTAATAAATCCCGTTATGCTTGTATTACTCCAAACTTGTTCCACCATATTCGTGAATCCACTGTCCAATAACCAGGAGTCAAGGACCTTTAATGGTTTGAGACCCCAATTCAGTTGCTTAGGAGATAGGCTGACAGGGCAGTGGCTAGAGCCTTCCTTATTCAGACCTCCCTGAGGCCATGTTTCATCTGAATCTAGCCACTTACTGCTGACCAGGAACTTGTCTAATCTACTCATGGCTTTTAGGGATTTCAAGTACCAAGTATACTTCCTTCGCACCATTCTCAGGTTCTGCAACTCCAAATTGCTAATGAAAGAGTTAAATAGGGCTACCTCTTGTACATAGTTGTGGGCAACTACACCTTTCCTCTCACTTAGATTAGCTACTGCGTTGAAATCCCCCATAACACAACATTTATCAAACTTAAGGGGTAGTAAAAATTCTGTCAAAAGTTGCCACTGAGCTTGTTTCCCTGTCAACTCACTTGGGCCATACACATTCATCATATGAGAAAGATTATGTTCACCTAACCAATGCCCTAGATATACCTATAGATCCTTCCCCTGCGAACAGTGAAGCTCTAACAAAATTATTTTTATTCCAAATGCAAAGTAAGTCCCAGAGTGTCCAGAAGAACCTAAGAAGCACCAGTAAAATTTTAAGTCACTCCATAGGTAAGAATAGAGTTTTTTCTATAGTTATAAGCTATTTTCTTGTAGGCTTATGTAAGATCTCCGAAAGTTATACTACGTGTCATGATGCAAAATTTGTGCGGAAGTGTAAACATAAGTGTGTGTTAAGCATACATAACAAAAATTTCAGAGATCTTTTGACCAAGGATCTTTGCTAATTTACA
>JAOWBN010187936.1:0-16112 GCA_028565015.1 Pinguicula moranensis | reverse complement strand
TGCAGCTTCCTTTGCGTCGGGAATCACGGGGTTTCATTGTACTTGGAACCTCAAAATTGGACCACGCACAATGAAACGAATAAAACGATACCCCCATTTCTTTCGGTTCTATTTACTTTTAAGAAAAAACAATAAATTATATGAAAAATGGTTTCTGAATTGTAAATAATTATTTTATCATCCGAAAATAGCAAGTTGGTGTAGAAAATCCTTTACACAATCTCTTCGTATAGCCACGCTTATTCTGCATACCCGAAAGAGGTGTTTTCATCTTCGATCTCCTCTTTACAGAGAATACACGGGATGTGTTAATCTGGTGCGATGATGCCACTTCTCTGAAGATTCTTCAATGTTGGTAGTCTGCATTGTATTAAACGCCAATTATGTATGGATATCTTCCTTGGAATGTATTTGCTCCAAACTTGCTGCAACGGGCATATTTCCTCTTTTGAGAATGATTTTTGCGACTGCTGTAGGATCTGACCATATACTATTTTTACTGAATAATGGCCTTGTGAATGATTTGAGTGGATGTATATATCCTGCATTGTTTCCTGCATAGAGATCTTATTGAGGCAAATAAGTAAATCAGTTAGTTCTTGCTCATCTCTCTCATTCAATTGTCTTTTCCACAACCATTTCCAATTTAATTCCCCCGTATCCCACTCCCCGTGATCAGCTACTGTTTTTCCCCTGAGAATATCTATCGTACACACTCTTTGAAATCTCTTTGAGAGTTTGAAGTTTCCAACCCATTTGTCCTCCCAAAATTTAATTGTTTTTCCATTCCCAATGCTCTCCTGAAATCACTCATCTCTCGTTACTTTCGGAATGTCAACCCACCCCTTTGAATGTTGTAGAGTCCATCTCATTCTATTCACTCTTGTATCTCTACTTGTACTAATTCCTGTTAACTCTCTCAACCCCCTATTAATATTGCACTCTCCTTGACATATTTAGATCTGATCATATCTTTCCACAACTCTCTTTCCCCCCTAAAGCTCTAGCTCCCCACCGCCCTAGCATGGCTCTTTATATGCCTCTAACCTTTTGACCCCTAGCCCTCCCTTTGCTGTTGGTAAACAGATTTTATCCCATTTGATCCAACTAATTTTTTTTGGGTTTGGGGTCTCACTCCAGAAGAAGTGTCTTTGGATCCTTTCTAGTTGTTTGATTATGGTTCTAGAGGCTAGATAACTACCAAAGTAGTAAGGCGACAAGGCGGAGAGGACCGAATTGATGAGCACAATTTTTCCACCCGAAGACAAGTTTTTATTTCCGATCTCAGTTTCTTATGGAATTTGTCTACCGGTTTCCACATTTCCACTTTCCTTGGGTTAGCTCCCACGGGTAGCCCTAGATATCTGAATGGAATTTTTCCCGTTCGACAGTTCAGATACGCAACCAAATTTTCTAAGCTTTGTTGAGATACAATGCTTCCCATCATAATGCTTTTAGAGAAGTTCATCTTCATACCTGACATCATCTCAAAGTTGTGTATGATGGCTTTGATGATCTTAACATTTTCCCAAGAGACCTGACCAAATAAGATTGTATCATCCGCGAATTGTAGGTGTTAAAGTTTCATATTATCATTCCCTATCTTCACTGGACTATACATTTGTAACTCTATGGCTTTCTGAATCAAATCTGAAAGATCTTCAGATGCTATGAGGAACAAAAATAGGGATAGGGGATCTCCTTGTCTCAGTCTTCTTTGGGGGCTGAATTATGTTGTGGAGCTGCTATTTACCAAGACAGAGTTTGTGGCTAACTACAACCACTATTTTTACCACTAGTTCCAGCAAGTAAGTAGTCCAAGTTTACCTATTACAAAGTAACTAGTCCAAGTTTACCTATTAAATCTAACAAGTAGTCCCAACTCACCATGTCAAAAGTCTTTTCAAAATCCGATTTGAGTATTAGTACTGGTGTACCCCTCTTTTGTAGCTCATGAATAATCTCTTTTGCAATCATCACTCCAACTATTTGTCGTTTCCCAATGAAAGCCATCTGGTTTTGAGATATTACATTGTCTAAATCCTTTCTCAACATGATAGCTAGTATCTTTGATATTATCTCGTATGTGCTTCCAATTAAAATTATTGGCCTGTAGTTTGTTATCTTCTGAGGATTCCTGATCTTTGATATTAATGTTATGTGCGCAACATTGCCTCTTGGAATTTCGCAATTCTGGTAAAACTCATGCATCATAAGAAGTATCTCTTCCTTCATCAATGAGAGGAAGTGCTTAAGAAAAGCAAAGTTGATGCCATTCGGCCCCGGGCTCTTACTGCTGCCATAGGAGCTAATTGCTTTTAGGATCTCCTCTTCAGTGAATGGTGCAGATAGCCTCTGCTTTGCTTCCTGAGAAATGTTCTTCAGTTGTACATTACCTAATTTAGGTCTGTTGTAATTTTTTTCAGCAAACCTTTCTAGAAAGTCAGTTTTGATTTAGTCTTTCACAATGTCTACTTCATCCAGCTAGATATCATTGTTCCGTATTCCTTGAATATTCTTTCTTATTGTGTTATGCTTAACAAATTTGTGGAAGAATGAGATGTTTGCATCACCTTGTTTCAACCAGTTGATCCTGGATTTTTGGAGCCATATACTCTACGATTGCATTTTTAGTTCTTGTATGTAACCTTTGTCTCATTTGAATGCATAGTTGTGGATCAATACTAATCTCATTTTCTGCTGCCAACTCCATTGCTTTCAGTTGCTCACACAATTCTGTTTTTTGTATACTTTGACTTACTGCCTTTGTCTTGTTCCAGTTTCTGATTTCTTCTTCAGGAATTTTAGTTTTCCTTCAGCCCGCATCCTACGTATCCTCTCACATTGGATTCCCCCATACTTTGCACAACAGGTCATTGTATTCAGATAGTTTTCAACCAACTATTCCACACTTTGAAAGGTTTCTTGCCCCAGTATTTTATCTGACTTTCTAACTTAAAAGGACAATGATCTGAGTCATCTTTGTCTAGCCCTGTTTGTAACCAATTTAATTCTCCTGGCCACTTATCATTGACTAAGAATCTATCCAATCTACTCGTGGTTGTTAGGGAGTTCAAATACCATGTGTACTTCCTCTTAACCATTCTTAGATCTTGTAACTGCATTGAGGCATTAAATTCTCTGAAGAGCATAATCTCCCTCTCGTTTTGAGATATTGTTATTCCTTGTCTTTCTGATCTATCCAATACAATTTGAAATCCCATTGCCTTTTCTTAGCTGATAAGTCTGATGGTCCGTAGATGTTGATCATGTGTGAGGAATTGTTTCCCCTTTCCAATATCCTGATATTCCTAGGACACCTTCTTCATCCATTATACTTTGTCTTATGAATTTTTCTGTGTTCCAAATGCATAAAAGACCTCTTGAGAGACCTTGTGATGCTTTGTAAACCCAATCAAACTTCTTATTATGCCAAATGCATGTACATAGTCTTCTAGAAACTGATTCCATTTTTGTTTCCTGAATGCTGATGAAGTCCACCTTGTGTTTCCTTATTAACTCTCTGATCCAAGTCCTTCTACCTTTTCCTCTCAGCCTTCTTACATTATATGTTATCAACTACATTGTTTACACTTTCCTAATTTCCTCAACTCGTCTTTCCTTCCTTATTTCAGTTGCTTCCAGGATGTTTCTTTGAGCAATTTTGATGAGTTCCTCTGTACTTTGGATATCCTCTTGTACATATTGCGGTCCTAGAAGTTTAGCAACTTGCAGTATATTCTCTATTCCTGCCTAATATTCCTTGAGTTTGATGCCACAACACCACTATCGATCATGGAATTGGATGGCTTTGTACTGTTCAATGCACATTGAGCTTTGCTTGATATAATGTTACTTCATTCCTCGATTATTTGATCATTATGATTTTGTTGTAAAGTCTTTTTCTACCTTGCCATTTTCCTGCATTTTTCACTTGTGATTTGTCAATATTATCCAGACTGAGGATTTCTTTCTTTTGTGGTTACACTATGAAGTACCAACTCTATCTTGCTTCTTTAAACTGTCTTCCATTTCTACATTAATCCTCGCCATGTTTCTTTCTCTGCTCGTCTGTTTCCTCATTATGGCTAGTAGCTCATTGATTAACATCTTAATCAATTTCGTTTCTTCTATATAATGGATGACATTTTCTTTCTCCTGAATTTTTCGTTGCATGGCTCCTAAAGTTTTAGCCAACTCAGTTTCCTTGAATTCCTGTTCTTGGGGGATCTATTTTTGAGTTAATTCCTAACTTAAGATTCTAATTTTCAGGTATGTCTGTAGGTACTGTGTCCAATTGTGCCTTCTGTATTATCTCATTGTCCCTTTGCCCATTGTTCGTCTCCCTACAGAGTCCTCCTCATCCCAGTCAATCAACCCTTTTGGCCACCAGTCCAGGCGTACTGCTTGCCAGACCTTTCCAATATTTTCCAACTTTGTATCCAATAAATCTGTCTCTTGTGTTTTAGCTCGGCTCTGGTTAGTAATTTGTGGCATTCTATCTTCTGATTTGCTAGCTGAATAGGCAACTTGATTTACAGACTCCACGTTTTTCGTTATATTTTCCCCGCTTAACCATTCATCATCAGAGTAACATGTATCCCTGGGTTCATCATATTCATAAGTTTTAACAAAGTTACCACAACCTTGTCATAAGTCCTCTTCAAATTTTTTGGCATCTACTTCCACAATTCTTAAGTTGTATTCCTGGCCATCTATGGCCACCATCAAATTCGGATTCAATGTCTTGTTTATGTCCACTTGTAGCATGATCTGGTCTGCTTCTAAATATTTCTTCTTTGTCATCTATCTTCACCACTTTCCCTATCACTGCACGATTGGACTCAAAGATCTCCATTTTCCAAGCATGAAATGGGAGACCATAAATTTTTTTTCCAGTTTAACTGTTCAGCTATTGGGAACCGATTGGTCCATTCTATTAGTTCAGTCACCCATTGCGTTATCCATTCTTTTATACTTTCAGTAGCTGTTTCAAATCCTTGTCCTCTTCCTCCCATATCAATATTTTATCCACCCCCATTGGGTTAACATTCAGATTTAGGTATCCACCACTCTTGAGTTCTATTGGAGGGCTCTCCAATCTTCCTTATCTTTCAAATTTCCCACTTGTTATGCTCCAACCATAGAGAATCTTTTCTCACAGTTTTGAAGATCAGCTTTGTATCCTTGCCCATGGTAGAGTTTCCCTTTTTGGAATGTATTTGATCACCCCTATTGTCGTCTCTCATGTTTAGTAATACCACATCTCCGTATGAGGTTGTTAACTTCTCAGGGTTCATTTGTAATCCTGTTTTCCCTATCTTCATTTGCCCATACTTGGCCACATTTGCCCTTAGTTTGTAGGAACCAATCCAAATTCGATTAAGCTTAGCCTTAAGACTCTCAACACATATGACACCGATATATATCACAAAGACAAAAAAATGTAAGCCAAATAGAGATAGCTTCTACACCATATAGAAATCACATACCTGACCTTTTGTTTTGAGATGCCCTTTCAGATCTTTAATATTATCTGTAAGTGGGAAGTTGGTGATGTAGAATGTGGTTTGTATCTCATTTTCCTTGGTTTGCTTCCTATCATTCGTTGCATACCTCTCCCCTGGTGGATTGTGCTCATCCTTTGCAGTCTTTCCTACCCTTGCCATCTCTCTACCTCTTAGTTCTCTTGCCATTGCACGATTTACGGGTGATCTCTTATGTTCGCTTTCTAAGGTTGCTATGGATTTACCTATTCAAATTTCTTGCCTAAGTTGTTAAGATCTACGAGAGGCGGTGGTCCAAGCATTAGATATTGTAAGATTCAGTGGTATGGGTTGATTTGGTAGGTGGGGTGGTTTTGAGAATCTCCTCGATATGCGATTCACGTTGTCGGGAAGTGGTTGGAGTTTGGGGGTTATGGTAAAGGACGGATTCTAGGGATGGGGCTTGTTTGTGTGTGTTCTCAGTTGTTCATAGTTGCTACCGTGGGCCAAGAGGATTTTTGGGTAGGGGGACCCTTGATATGAATAACCGTGGACCCTTTGAGCATAGTAGATAATTAAATGAAGTACACTTGGAAAGAATCGTGTACGTTGGAGAACAACACATGTATTATGTTGTGTTTTGAAGGTAGTCCTCACCTACGTGCTAAAAGGTGCAACCTAGTTAATTGGAGTTAAACTCTTAAGTCCATTTGAATCAAAATTGGTGGTGGATCTGGCCATTGACATTAGAGTCTCACTTAACTCCTCCAATGCTTAACTTATGCACCAAATAAAGGAAATGAATGCTAGGGACTCAGCGTAGAGAAGTAAGCAAGTGTCAACCACGGTCGTGCCAAGCCATTTACCCAGTTAATGCAAATTGTCTCTTACAATATATGAGGGCTTCGAATGCAGAGCAAGAAATCAAAAATCCGGGAACTTGTTAAAAAATAGTGTGTGGATATGATACTTATACAGGTAACAAAATTGAAAAGACTGAACAGTTGGAAATGTAAACAACTTTGGCCAAATGCTTAATTCGACTGGTGGTGTAATGAGCCAGCTGGCAGCTCTGGAGGTCTATTTTGTATGTTGAATAAAGAAGTCTTCAAGTAATTCGTGGACAAACAACAGTTGTCTATGAATTGAGGGGTTGTGGGGACCTAATTCAACCCTGGTAAAGATTGTGAATGTTTACTCTCCTTGTTCTCAATGGCTTGAACGAGAGCTATGGGATAAGTTAACTCTAAAAATTGTTGGAGATCCAATAGCAAGTTGTGTATTGCTGGAGACTTCAATGTTATTCGCTCATCAGACGAGCGAAGATGTAATGCACCACTGCTAAGGACAGAAATTAGGGAGTTAAATACATTTATTATTGACTTGCGGTTAATAGACTTACCACTGCAAATGTTCGTTACACTTGTATATCCAGGGTGGTGTCTGCTGTAGCATGTTGGATTATTTTCTTCTCTCAGAATCTTGGCTGGAATAACAGCCTAAAATGTACCATATAGGCTTAGATAGGATGGGGTTAGATCATAGACCTATCCTGCTCAAAACTGAAGAGGTGAATTGGGGCTCCAAAGTATTTAAAACAATGAGCTATTGGGATTTAGATAAAGGATTTGAAGCGTTTGTCTCAGCTGAATGGGAAAATCTACAAGTGGAAGGTCAACGGAGTTATGTGTTGCATGAGAAATTGAGAATGTTGAGATTAAAGCTCGGTGCTTGGAATACAAATGAGTTTGGAAAGGTGGACAAAAATATTGATGAACTAAGAAAACAACTGGGAACTTTTGATGATATAGCTTAGCAGAAAAAACTCGCGGAGGATCAGAAACTAAGGAGGCATGAAATCTGGTTCTCTCTTCAACATTACCTCCATAGTAAAGAGTCTATACTTAAGAAAAAGTCTAAATTCAAGTGGATAAGAGAAGGAGACAACACCACTCGTTTTTTCCAGGCTCATTTTAATGGGAATCTCATGAGAAACGCAATCAGAGGGCTTCATCTGCAGGGAAACTGAATAGAAGACGAGATCAAGGCATGAATTAAAGATCACTTTGAGGCTCACTTCTCTGCTGATAATTGGACTCGTCCTTCCCTAGAATTTCCAGCAACATTAATGCTCTGTATAGTTGATAATCAACTCTTAATCTCAGCATTCACTGAAGCTAAAATAAAAGCAACGGTATGGCGCTGCTCTGCATAAAAAAATCCTGGCTTAGATGGTTACACCTTCCACTTTATTCAGCAACACTGGGAAACTTTGAAGCCATACTGAGCATTTATTATGGAATTCTATAGAAAGGGACGGATGCAAAGGGATAAACTCTACCTTCATAATTATGGCGCCAAAGATAACAAATCTTGTTATACTGGAATATTTCAGACCTATATCACTAGTAGGGTGTGATTAAAAGATACTCTCTGAGTTGTTGGCTAACAGGATGAAGGCAGTAATGCACAAAATCATACCTGGGAACCAAATAGCTTACATTCAGGGAAGGCAAATTCTGGATGGAATCTTGGTTGCAAACGAGGCTATACATAGCATCAAGAAGTCTAAAAAACCTGCTGTGTTGCTCAAGGTAGACTTCTCTAAGGCATTTGATATTGTGCATTGGAATTATCTATTTAATATGATGCAAAAGTTAGGCTTTTGCCAAGTGTGGGTTGAATGGATCAGAAAGTGTGTATCATCACCTCATGCAGCATTTTTTATTAATGGGAGCAACTCATGCGAATTCAAACTCAAGAGAGGGTTGAGACAAGGAGATCCATTGTCCCCCTTCCTGTTTCTTATTGCGGTGGAAGGACAACACCTTCTATTGAGGAGATCAATGGAGTTGGAGAAACCGCAGGCTAGTAAGGTTGGGAGTATTGTCCTCTCACACTTGCAATATACAAATGATACACTATTTTTTGCAGCCGGGAGCCATGCTAACATACTCGCCATGAAAGGTATTTTAAGGATATTTGAACCGATATCTAACCTCTCTATCAACTTCACTAAAAGTAGGCTCTTTGGAATGAATATGGTGGCAGAAAGGGTGGAGTGTTATGCCAACAAACTAAATTGTAAGACAGCTTCATTACCATACTCTTACCTTGGTTTACCACTAGGAGATAACCTGAGTAGGTTGAAAATGTGGAGACCAACAATTAATACAATGAAACTTTGGGTGCAAAAGTATCATAACTGCAACCTACCCAGTATATTTCTAGCCAAGTTAGGGTATAGTGGGTTAAATGTACGCAGTCTTATTTCTGTTGTGACCCAAGATATACAAAGAGATTGTTTCTGTTGTGACCCAAGATGCATTGCATCATTTAATGTATAGATTCCAACAAATTCATTAATTAAAGCACTGAAATTCAATAGAGTCATTTTGATATGGTCCATTATTAGCACAAAGCTAAAAGAATTATCAATGATGACTCTTTCAACTCCATTTGCAATGGACACACTTTGGGTGCAAAAGTGGGACAACAAATACTTGTCCTTAGTAGGTAGAGAGACACTTGTGAAATCAATTTTTTTCAAGTTTACCAGTATGCTTCCTATCTTTATTCAAGACTCCTAAAAAAGTGCGAAAGGCTCTGGACTAGATTATGAACAATTTCCTCTGGAAACAAAATTCTTCCTCTAGTCGGCCATTACATTGGCTAAGTAGGAAAGATGTCTTTTTGAAGCAGGCAGGGTGTGGACTAAGTATCATAAACATTTCTCTGATGAATAAAGCTCTACTTGCTAATTGGCTATGTCACATGAGATTGGAGTTGGACAGCCTTTGGTTCAAAGTGATCAAAACAAAGTACTTCAAGGCTATGGACACACAAAGTAATTGGAAGCTGATAAATATACCTGATGTTGTATCTAGGTACTGGGGTGATATATGGAAACAAGCAACTGATGGATGGTTCAACAATAGTGTGAAGTTAGTTTTATGAAGTGGGGGATAAATCCCTCTTCTGGAGGTATGATTGGCAAGGAGATGGTTGCTTGGCTTTGCGGTATGAATGCCTCTATAGACTTAGAAACCAAAAATATAGTATGATGAGAGAAGTCCATTCTGATAGACTAAACTCTCAATCATGGAATACAATATTCAGACCCCTTTGAGGCCACGAGAAAAGTTTTTGCTGGAAGAAATGCTATAGCATCTGTCTTCAATATCACTACTTACTAAAGAGTAATAATATTGAGAAAAATAAGCCTCGGGTATTTACACTGTTAATTCTAGTTATTCTTCTCAACGGCATGAGCAAGATTATCAGCCGACTGATCGTGTTAAATAAGTACAAGCGTTGGGCAAAGTGGTGCTAAAGAGAATCCAAACGTTCACTTGGATATTGCTCCAGGAACGATTTGGCAAGTAGTGGTTTAGTTTCTTGGTTTTAGCCTTTCGATTTGGCAAGTAGTGGTTTGGTTTCTATGGCTACAATGCAATGCAATCCGATTTGATGTTGAAACTAGTTGTGTGGAGCCTCTCAAGTGGGTACAGTTAATAATCTGGTCTCAACTCATAACTCACAAAGTCACTCATAGGTGGCTAACGATTGGAGATTGGATACGGATGCCTTGTTTATGCTTTAGAATTAATATTTTAAATGTAGGTTTTGTAAGCAACTAAACAGTAAGTTAAAGTAGTAGCAATACTGACTCTCGAAGAGACAGGTTAGCATCTATGATTAGCCTCCTATAAGTAAGCAGAGGGGGTTTCCACCTCTATTCAAACTTGTAAATATTCAGGCCATATTTTTAATGAAACGTTTAACTATTAAAAAAAAGTGCAACCTAGACTACAAATATATGCCTCAATGAAACGAGTGTTTGCAAATTCTTCTCAAAAGCTGTTTTTGACTTTTTTTACCGCTAAAATAATTTTGTTAGGTGTTTGCGATAGTAGCTTTTGGCTGTGGCTTGTGGTGAAAAAGCATTAAAAAAAAGTTCAAAAGTCAAAAGCTAAACTACATTACTTCTAAAAAGCTCATTTTACAAAAACATAAGAATTTGCAAACACTCCAGAAGTAGTGTTTATTAAATATTTCTTCTATAATATATGAGGATCCTACATTTCGAACTGAATAGCACTATAGTGGTTGACGAAGACCTTTGTTGCGATCTCTATTACTCAATGTCAATTGTGCGGATCAAGGAAAAAAGATAATTTCTGAGCTAGGTTGGAAGTCAGGTTTGATGAAGTATAGATTTATATGATGACTTTAGAATTTTCTGTAATTTTTTGGCTTTAACGAAAAGAAAGCCGATAAATAAAATTGTCTTTTTCTTTTAAAAAAAATTACATTTTGAAGAAATTCCTACACCTGTGCATAGAATATTTTTAATGGCTAGATCCAAGCATGTATACTTGTAAGACAACTTATGATGGTGAACATGGGTGGACGAAAGGGGGCCCTGGCCCTACCTGGATCCGCGGCTGTATCCCTGGGGGCCCAAACCCCCTGGTCTCCTCAATTTTTTATTTTTAGTTTTTACTACAATTTTATTTTGTATTGAAACACACATCTGAAGTTACAGATATAGCCCTCTCCCTCCCCATCTAAAAGCAAAATGTCATCTCACTTCTCATTTTTTTCACAACACTTTTCTAATTGGGGTTTAACGTGATTTTTTTCCTTGTGAATTTTGAGTTCTCAAGCTCTTTCTGGCATCTTTCAGCGATCAATGTTGGTAATTTTTATTTAGGGTTTCTTTTGAATTGGTTTTTATTTCAGTTATTATTGTCTTGGTTCGATTCTATAAATTTGTTTATGATTTTTTTTCATCTTTATTTAATGAATCTGTTTTGTTCGCGTAAACAAATTAGTCAGTATAAACAAATTGATTAGTATTAAATGGTTTAACTTTTTTTAGCATTGTTTGAGGTGGTAAAATTATTATTTTTTGTAACTGTTGAGCAAGTAAATTATTTTATCACCCCTTAAAAAATTTACATCGCCTCCCTAAAAACTTTTACCCTAAAAAATTTTATTTTCCCCGCTCTAAATTTTTTTATGCACCCCTCTAAATTTATTTTTGTATGCTCCGCTTTAAAAATCGTGACGAAATCGCAAATTCCAGTTTTATATGCTGGAATTGCGCAAAACACGCAATCACGGAGGTAAATCACGACAAAATCGTGAATTCGGCGCCAGGCGTAACTCTTCATCTAGGGTTGCCATTAATTCCAGTTTTATATGCTGGGCCGCCAATATCTTTATTGACGGCACAACAACAAATAAAAAAATTACTATGGGCCGCCCATTTTTTCTTTTTGCGGCCCAAACTCATTTATTTTGGGGCAAAATCATTTTAATTATGCGTTAAATGTTTTTAAGAGACACAATTTCATTTATGTGTTAAATGATTTATCTAATATGCATGATTAAGAATTATTTATTTTTATTTGCTAAATGCAATTAAAAATGTTAATTCTTAGGACACATGATTAAGAATTAATTTAATTTTCTTAGTGCAATTTAATTCTTAGTATGCATTATTAGGAATAATATGCTAAGTGTAATTTTAATTTTAAGCATACTTATATGAATTAGGAATTAATTTTATTGGAGAATATGTTCCAAACTAATAAAATTAATGAACACATTAATCATATTATCATAATTATTTCGAATTTCAAAAGAAATTCGCATTAATCATACTCGTGAGGAGTTGTCTACAACTGGTTTTTAAGTGGGACCCTTGTGACTTCACCAGATATTTGGACCTTTCACGAGGAACGGTAGCACTGTCTAGGCAGCTAATCACCGAAATTATAGTACGAGATCAGCTACCTGGGCGCTTACCAAATCAGTTAAGGATTCCATCTGAACCAATTCAGATTCTTTTTGATAGTTTCAAAATCTTTCCTTTAACTGTGTTAAAAGAAAATCGAATTGTTATACGTTAACAATTTATTTGTGCCAATTATTTTGTCTATAACAAATTAAAATTAAACCAAAAATGCTTTACAGCAAAAAATACCAAATTATTACAATTAACAATTACATATGCCAATTCGTTTTGTTGTATGTGTTACTATGTATTTTTTCTTGAATTTGTTGAAAGTTAGGTTTTCCTAGAAATTTTCGGTTATGAAGGACATGATGATTATGAGCCTAACGAAATTCTCGAACGTATAACATAATCTAAAATTCTTCACAGAAAATCTAATTTTGAAATTGTACCTAATATCCTTCTTAAAATATACTGGCACAAATGGCACCCCCTAGTATGATAAACAAGCTCTCTTCCAGTGATAAGTTAACTGGATTGAACTATGACATCTGGTCCAAGAAGATTCAATATCTACTGCACGAGAAAGACGTTCTTGAGCATATAATCTTGGAAGAACCGGCAAAAACCTTACCAACCTACGAAGCATAGGCCAAGAAGGATCGTAGTGCATGCTATGTTATGTTATACTGCATGCATGACGACCTGATTGGCACGTACTGAAGTGAACCTAGGTATGAGTTACTAGAGTTCGGCATACGGGCGGTCCGGACAAACCCGGATCGCCCGTTTTCGTAAATGGGTTTCGCACCTTGAAACCGGACCGGACCGTTTTTTAAACGAGTCAAACCCGTATCCGCCTGTTTTGCATAAGCCCAAAATCGTATCCGTTCGCTTAAAAATGGGCGGATACGGTTAAAAAAACCGCTTCGGCCCGTATCCGCCCATTTTTAAAAAAAATAACAAATTAAACCATTTAAACCCATTTAAACCGTTTAACCCGTTTATATAAATGTATATCCGTTTAAACTGTTTTAACCCGTATGTTTTCAAAAAGAATTAAATTAACCCATTTATAAAAAAAAACTCTAAAGTCTAAATTATAACTTAAGGTTTATAAATTATAAAGTTTATTTTAATATTTAGGTTTCAACTCCTATACATTAAATAAACTCTACGGCCTAAACTAAACCCTAAAATTTATAAACATATAAGCTTAATAGGTGAACCATAAAATATAAAGTATACTCAGTTTGTATCCTAAGTTTATAAGTTCACAAAGTTTGGAGCAAATCATGTTTATAAATATATACAAACTTATAAACTTGGCATATATATTTATAAATTTAGGATGTATATATATAAATTTAAAATTATAAGTTTATACCCTAATAATTAGTTCATACCCTAGTCCCTAAGTCCATAAGTTTATAAATTTATAAGTTATATTCTTAAGTTACAAAGTTATAAATTTATATAAGCTTAGGGTATGAAATTTAAATTACAAGTTTATATAAACTCATAAACATAATTTATGAACTATAAAGTATAAACTTATAAATATATATGAACTTATAAACTTATCTTAAGGTATGAATATGAATTATAAATTATAAATTTATAAGTTATAAGTTTATTTTCTTAACTTTATAGGCTATAAAAATTTAAATTATAAAAAAATAAAAAATGAAAAATAATGTTGTCTAAACGGCCCCCGCCCGTATCCACCCGAATTAAAATTTGATAAACCGTATCCGCCCGTTTTATTAAACGGTTTAGCCCAAACCGCCGATTTTGCAATACTAAACTGCCTAAGACTACTCGTTTTTAAATCGGGCTGGCACGAAAATGGTCTGGATCGTGCTAAAACGGTTCTGACCCGTTTAGCCCGGACCGAATGCCTCTCTATATTTTGATCCATGATTTCATTGACTACTAAAGTTTGTAGGCCCCGTTGTATCCATATATATATATATATAGATAGGATCCGTGCACCCTTAATTTGACACATAAGTATACACATATTCCAAAAAAATCTAACTTTAGGGTTTGGGGTTTAGGTTTAGATATTTAGATTTTTAGGTCATAAGGTATAAATTTTAGGGTTTAGGGTTTACAATTTAGGATTTTTGGGTTTAGGGTTAGTAAGTTTTAGGGTTTACGACTCTAAACCCTAAAAATTAGGGTTTAGTAGGAATAGGATCTGTGTACACATAAGTTGACACATAAGTATACACATATTCCTTAAAAATCTAAATTTAGGGTCTGTAGGGTTTAGGGTTTGGGGTTTAGGTTTAGATATTTAAATTTTTAGGTCGTAGGGTATAAATTTTAGGGTTTAGGATTTACAATTTATAATTTTTAGGGTTTAGAGTCGTAAACCCTAAAACTTACTAACCCTAATCCCCCAAACCCTAAAAATTATAAATTGTAAATCCTAAACCCTAAAATTTATATCCTACAACCTAAAAATCTAAACCCCAAACCCTAAACCCTACAGACCCTAAATTTAGATTTTTCAGGAATATGTGTATACTTATGTGTCAACTTATGTGTATACGGATCATATCCCAATATATATATATACTCGGCTTGCACTCTAATCCGAAAAGTTCCATGTGGTAAAACAATTCACGCGGAGTTCTTTCAACTCTTTTCCAAAAAATAGTACAAAGTTGGGATCCCTTAAATTTTCTATGGTTTCCAATGAAAAATTAATGTTATCAATCCCGAAGATTGTAAAACACTTGACAAATACTTTTATAACCACTAGTCAAGGATCGCATTAAGATCAACTTTACGGATAAGCATATACAGGAAATGTTTAACCCTAGAAGAAAACGCAACATATCAACCACAATGTCAGAGCATGAGCAATATCCCTCGTCCGATCAGTATGAATTGTAAAATGATAATTGATAAAACGAGAGAATTCTTTCTCCTTCTTTCTTGACTATTGTATCTCATATGTTTTGTTACAACGTTCGTATTTATAATACAATATCACGCATGTTTACAGCAATTAATACAAACGCACGCACGTCGCACTTTTCCATTCAGCCTTACTTTTCCTTCCTTGTCTGGTGGCATGCGGCGACTTTGGCAACTTTGGCACATGCAAGAAATGTCTCGCGTGCACCTTTTTATTGCATAGTGTGGCCCATGTACTTTTTATTAGTTCAACACAAACTCAAGTTTGATAATTAAGACATTTCTTTTCAGCTTCATCTCCTCTCCTGTTTCATTACCCTGTTGGAGTCATTTGATTCTCAACTTTTGGTTCCAAAAACTAGAGACAAGCAAATGTTCGCGTGCAAACGGGATAGGCACGGCATGAACGGAAAAAATATGCAAACGTGCCTAAACCGTCTGCATTAAAACGTGCGTGCGTGCGGGTCAATTTTTTTTCTCTTCATAAAATGTGCGTGTAATACCCGCCCGTTTCATAAAACGTGCGCGTTCCGGGCTTAAAAATCTAGCCCGCAAACCGTGCGTGCCGTGCGGACCACACCAGAATTGTTTTTAATTTTTTTTATTTAAATTACACTATTATTTTTATTAAATAATCAAAAATATTTAAAAAAAATAGAAAACGTGCGTGATCCATTTGCACACGAGCTGGCACATCATGACATGTTTTTTATGCGTGTCGTGCCAGGCACGCACGTTTAAAAAATGTGCATTTTTGGCACAAAACGTACGCGTGCCGGACTGGATTTTCCAGCCTGCAAACCGTGGCCAGGCACGCACGTTTGCCTGTCTCTAAGAATGGTTTGTGGATTTGTTAACATCTCTTCAAAAATTAAAGATAAGAATAAATGATGAAATATAAAAACTTTAAACGAATCTGGAGAACAATAGTTCTCATCAAGTCGTTAAGT
>JAOWBN010187925.1:0-16114 GCA_028565015.1 Pinguicula moranensis | reverse complement strand
TCGGGACAGGTGATGTTCCCAACATTATCATCCTCCAGCTTGACGCGGATGTACTTGACGATGCAATCGGTGCAGAATGGGTGGGAACATTTGTTCGTATTCCTGAATTTCTTCTCCGTACCCCGAATTGGCTCGATGCAGATCTCGCAGATGAATTGTTGATCTTCCTCGGAGGGTTTATCCCCTTGTCCTTGAAGCTTTTGCATTGTGTTTCCCATGGAGTTTCTTCCCACGTGGAATAAGCGGAAGCTCGAAAGTGGAAGTAGGCTGCTAATTGATTATTGGGCATCTATTTTATTTGAGGAATAAAACGCTAAACGGCAACGAACGCTTACTTTTTTTCTTTCTCCAATTCAATTCTCTTCTCTATTATTGTATTGTATCCTATAAAATTTGAAAAAATAATAAAATATAATTGGAGAGGAGAATCGTGGTAAAATACCCTTTTCCGGTACTTTGAAAGGACGGTTGGATGTCAATTGCCAATTGCCAATTGGCCAATAGGAAGGCAGAATGTCATGTCAGACAATAAAATAAACATGACCTCGGCTTCTGTTACCAGTCGGTTTCAAACACACATCACGTGGGCCAATCTGTGACGTCTTGGTTTGGATATAATAAGATTTCAATTGGCGGAGCAATTCATACCAAATCTTGGAAATAAATGTTGAAAGTAGAATATAGATATAGAACTCTCGTTTTTTCATTCGGATGCATATAAAAACGAAAGGATTATAGAGTCCTAAGGAAGGATCGTGGGACAAATTGGGTAACTATCAGGACTCAAGATCCTTAATCGTTTATAAGATTTCTCTCCATTTAGTTATAATTGATTCTTTACGTAACTAACTAACACTTCCCCTAAGATTGGGCTGGTGGATTTTCGATTACTAACTTGAACAATATATTTTCAAATATTTTTTTAGAGACCATTTTAGTCAGAATGTCTGTTAGTTGGTCTTCAGAATGGACAAAGGAAAGACTCAAAATGCTGTATTCTAACGTTTTTTTGATTAAGTGTCGATCCACTTCTACATGCTTTGTCTGGTCTCAACAAAAACACATCAATTGAACAAAATTCAAAACTAAACAACAAAAAGGGATAGATTGTGCAACTCAACAAAAAGTTACATGAAATAGAAGGATGAAAAAGAACGGAGATGGAAGAAACTTATTTTGCCATAGAAACTCAATCAAACATCGAATATCAACCCTTAACCAACTATTATGTTAGACCCGAATGTAAACAGAGGTTCAATCAAATATCTACCGAGGATCTACTCTATGATAAATACGAGTATCACAGAAATCAACTTTTGCATGTACCCTAAAATTCATGCAACCGAGTTCTCTTCAAAATAGAAATTCAAATAAACAAAGAGATTCTTCTTTAGTTCGTAACATAATAATCGAAAATTGATTGTTTTACGAAATTCGAATTTTGCCTTTATATGGGCAAAGACATGACCTAAAAACTAGGATTCTATATCCTAAATTTATTTGGACTCCTCCCTAATTTAAATTCTAAAGAAAAGGGAAATTTCTACAATAAATAATCCTTCATAATGTAATCCCTAAAAAAAACAAATTACCAAATTATCTAGAAATCTGAAAATCTCACTAATAAAATCAACTAAAATAAATAATGAAAAATAAACACTCTTTTCATTGGCAGCTCCTAGCAGGGTCCGTGACCTCCCACATGTGTAATGCCCTATATGTTCGATATGGTCTCCATAAATCGTGTGCAAACTTTCAGTTTGAGAACAGTATGTTTCGAGACCAATAATGTATCATCGGACCGTTAGAATTTGATCTTCTTTTGTCAGCATATGGCTTGATAGGTCCTATGTCACTGGTTAAACTTTCAATTCGATCCGAATACTTTGAGAGCTCTGATTTCCAATAAAACCAAGACTATGCAGTGCTGCAAATAACAGATCGTGAAGGAACAAAAGTAGTTTGTTCCAAAATTCATATCTCACGATCGGACCGTTCAAATTGGATCGCCTTTGAAAAGGAAGATGCTCAATGAGTTTTCTGACTCCAGTTATATTTTCAGACCGATCCAACCACATTTTTTTTAATCTCCGATAGGAAGAATCACAAAATTACATTTTGATGTAATTCACACCACATGATCCAATTACTTTAAGCCATACAAGAATCCTAATTCATCTCGGGCCTCCAACATTCACATAATCCCCTTCCTCTTGGGAAGGATTTGTCCTTGAATCCAAATCTTCATGTGAATTAGAATACTCTATTTAAGCTGGTAATAATATCGAAATTTCTATCGAATATTGTATCAGGTTATTAGCTCAACCAGAAGTTAGCATGCTATTAACTCCTTCTAGGACATCCTCATGTTGGATTTCATCTCTTCTAACAGAATATATACAACACTTCAAACCACTTCATGAAATCACGGAAAAGATCAAGCTCCTTGGAAGATTTTGCATCATAGAAAGCTCATTAACTTAGTTTACTTCTTGAAAGCTCATCAAGTTTTTAATTATTTCTAATAATCTCTAATCATTTTTTTATTATTTAATTAGATCATATATACTTTTTTTAATAACCATTATTTATTCCAACTAATCCATGGGGTGGTAAGGCGACCTCCCACATTGACTGGTAAATCTCGAATCATTAGGAAATTCCCCGCTAAGGGCTTGCGATTGTGGCCATAATGAATTATTTGTGCTAAGTGAGAATTATATATACTACTATTATAGAAAAAAGTACAAAGAAATAACATTATTTTCTTTATGCCCAAGGTCATCCAAGTGTTTCATTTGGATGGATGCCCAAGGTCACCCAATGGGTGACCAAGGAATGGACATGGTCAAAAATGACCTACAGACGTGAGAAGTTGGATGGCCTTTCCAATTGGAGAAGGCCTAAGGGGTGATGTGTTTATTTTTAAATCAAAGGAGGGGCAATGTGTCTATTAGCTCAATCACAAGGCAGCATGCTATTAAGGGTCTATTTTGTAGTTCTCAAAAATTAAATTATTTTTTTCATTTTTTTTAAAATTATTTCAAAATTAGTGTTTTAAAATTCGACTTTTGCTTCTCTTTCTCCTTTTTTCAAAGGTCAAAACTTCTCTCTTTTCAGAAATAGGTAGGTGGTTACTTTTTTTTTACTTATACTCTAATACCAAATTTGTAAATAAATTAAAATTATCTTAAGAAAATTTAACTGCAATCACTATTTAGTTAGATTAAAAATTTGATTGCAAACACTATTTTCTATAACTTTTTCTATTTTTTTCATAGTTTTTCCAAACATTCAAAAATTACAAAATTAAAAGGAGAATAGAATTAGAAGGAGAAATAAAAGTAGAAACAAAATGAGAAAAGAACTATAGGTACAAAACAAGCCCTAACTCGTTCCACGACATCGGATTTCATCTCAAACCACTTGATGACTTCATGGAAAAGACCAAGCTCCTTGGAAGATTCTGTATCATAGAAACCTCGTTAACTCACTTTATTCCTCCTCCAACGCCCCTATTTTATTAGAAGCGCTACCGGCAGTGCATCGGAATTTTCTATGCTTGAATGCACCGAACTGGACTAGCTTATCCAATAACCTCAGAAATTTTCAATAATAATCAACAATAGAATAATTTTTTCCAAATACAACTTCAGGAAAATATACCACAGTTCTATGAATTATCCTTTTTGATAGCTAACACTTCTCCACAGATTCGTCATTGGACTAGCCTGCAAAACATTTTAAAACTATTGGTTGTGAGTGAAAGGCGCTCAATAAGTAGTCCAACTCCTTATGCAAACATTTCATGAAAGGTTTTCCATGCACTTTAAAAATGATAATGTAAAAATTTAACTTGCACGGGAAATTTGAACGACAATGCATGTAACCCTTTTTCAGTGTACTTTTCAAATCAACGACATAAATACTCAGTGTCAATATAAACATACCTAAATGACACCTTTGCGTGAGAATGTATGCTAGATTATGCAACTATTTTTTTACGTAAAAAAATAGTTGACCAAACCTTCGCATAACCACCCTTTTCTTTCATATGTGGCATGATCATGTACTACACTCGTAGGCTCGACTAGGCCTAACTTTTACCCCAATTAGGTGGATCTCTATAACCACACTCTAACGGTGGCTAGTGGTTAAGGGTGGGGGACAAATACCGTTCTACAATGTCAACATACATATTATTACTGCTCTCACGGTGGCTATGGCTCGGTGTGGATTTTGTGTATGCGTCATCGTCCATGCACAAGATTGCATACCCTTCTCACAAGAAGTTATATCACCATAATCTTACTTTGATAAACATTTCACAATCATGTTTTTGTTTTGTAATATCATTGCTTGAAGAAAACATGCATCCAACACATCCAAGCTAGACACATACTTTCATATTTAAAATAACTAGCTTTAAACACACATTTTTGTTAAAAATCACACTTAGTTTGTTGACAAAAACTTCATTTTGCAAACAAATACAAAAGCTGCAAAAAACTTACATAATGTAGCTTTAAAAAATATGCCATCTTTATTTTAAAACCATGATGCAATACATGTAGCATTTAAAAACATGCAATTTTAAGGACAGTCCACTTACTTGTTGTGAAAACATGCACTTTCATGTCATAATCATTATGTGGTACATGCAACACTTTTAAACATGGAGGTTCTGCTGTTAGACTAGAATGGGGTGAAGTTCTACTAAATTTTTATTTTTTTTGGTAATTAAAAATTTTATTAAAGGAAAAATGGCCATTTAGCCCAAACAATTTCTCACATAACAGGACTTAGCTACCTATCTATGGAGGCCGGCATAACTTACTATAGATGTGAATTGGATTTACATATCAGGTGATATCATAATCAAAATGGCTCATATTGGCGTGCTGGCGTATTTTCCTTGATTTTTTGTCAAGGTGACGAAGGTCCGGTGAGACTGAGGTGAATTAACCTGGGTGTTGATCCCCCCCCCTTTTTAATTATCTCAGGCCCAACCAATATTGGCTGAGGATCTGACCTTCCTAGACCATTTAACTTTAGGGTCTGATCTACATCCAGTTCCAATTCCTTGTGTCTACTCTCTATTTCGGCTAGCCCAATTGGTCCACCCACGACAAAATCCGCCTCCTGCTGAGACGGCCCATCTTTTTGTCATAACCCGTCCTTAGTTGAAAATGGTAGCTCTGATTTCCCCTCAAATCCCGCTCTAATCTAGGCGGCCTCTCAAACGTCTACAGTTCCGTACCCGCCGCAAAGAAATTCGTGACAGGATCTTAGAAGTCAACCATCAATCTGGGAGGATCTGTTGAGGGATTTGAGTCTGGCTTGTCGCACTCACCTCGAACTTGCTATAGCGACTGAGCAGTGTCAATCATGTCCATGGATGTACCCAGTTCTAGAAAATCGGAGTCGCAGTGTGGCCTGGGTTGCTTCGTCACCTGTCTGAACTCCATTTTTGAACTTCCCACAGTCACCTTGTTTACACTCTAGACCTTCTCCGGCGTACGGGCTGGGACTTCCTCAACGAATAGGCTAAGATCCTCTTCTCCATTTTCCACCTCCACCGTGGTAGAGATGCGTTCCGCTGATTCCGCTACAATCAAGGCTACTACTACTTGGAGATTGGAGCGATCCACCGTGCTATTCACAATCTTTGCACATTGCCTGAATAGGTTTGCGACGTCAGTGAAGAAGCGGATATCCCAACAGTGAAGGGGAGTGCCATGGATGCGAATCAAATTGCACGGCCGTTTCCTTTGTTCGTGATTCCGTATCGCAGTTTGCTAAGCCCTGCTTTCGCCCAAATTGCCTCATCCGTCATTAACTATACTTTAATCGTTTCAAAGCTCAATCGGAGGAGTACTTCTCCTCCCGCCATTGGTACTAAGGAGGATCCCGTATAGCCAGCTGAAAGGAGGATTTTTCCGGCATGTTCCAGAGTGGCCGGTCGCCGTAGTTCCCCCACGAGGCAGTTTTGGAGCCAGGTTAAATCCTCCGGCCTTGATATGAATTTCATACGGAGTTTAGTTTTCAGGTGATTCTCCAGCAGAATAGGTTGAATCGGGCGTGCTGATCCTTCTAGAGGATTGTCGCCAGTTTCTGTCGGCCTTTCTATCTGGTTGTAGCTCGGTTCACCCGCAGACGGTGAGTCCCCACCACCAGTCCGTTCAGCGTATCTTCCAGAGTGCGTGTGCCCACAGATGGAGCAAACCGGATGAACGCATATCTCCGGCCTAACCTATCCAGATTTTTAGGGGTATGCACATTCCTAACATATCCAAATTTGCTGAAGAATACCTTCATCGCCTCCTTGGTCCATATGTCAGAGAAGTTGGAGATATGGTATGAAATTGTATAATCCCTGAGCCGGTTGATATAATTGTTTTGCTTGTTGAGCTGGGTTGCTTGCCCCTAAAGTGTGTATACAGGCTTAGATCTCCGCTTGGTTGTTGTTTGCCAATCGGAGTTTTCCGACAATGGATGCCCTTGAAGTTTAATCTCCTTCGTTGTGGAGGGAGCCACCAGAAAGATGCTCGGAGCAGGTACCGGATTCTCGCCATAGCCATGGCTCCGCTCACAGGGCCATGGCTCCGTTCGTAGGACCATAGTCACTTGTTTACAAGTGGTCGCAGGGTGCTCAAGTTCTACTAAAATTATCTTCAACGGCGGATCAAATTCAACTCCTGAATGACTCTGAAACTATCAAAAACTTTGCGTTCATTCCTTGCGTTCTTAGATTCAGTTTCAAGTTTATCTAGCTCGGTTGGCATACGCTAAAGAACAACTTTGTATCTTTCATCAGAGAGTTCTACAAGGAGGGACAGATCTCAAAGGGGATGACCTTCATCACCCTTGCTCTGGAGATCTCCAACCCAATTCATGTTGATCAGTCTTGCCTCATATCCATTGTGGGTTGTGTGTATAAAGTACTCTCAATGTTATTAGCCAACTGAATGAAGAAAGTCATGAACAAATTATTTCAAAGAACCAGTCTGCTCTCATACAATGCGGCCAAATTGTGGATAGTGTTCTTATATCTAATGAGGCTATTCAGTCGATCAAAAAGTCCAATAAATCGGCAGTTCTATTTAAAGTGGAATTTTCCAAGGCTTAAGATTAGGTGGATTGAAACATTCCATTATCTACGATGCGGAAGTTGGGTTTCTATGATATTTCGGATAAATTGGATTCATGAATGTATCACCCCCCACCCCACCCCGTATGTGGCTGTGTTAGTAAATGATAGTAGCACTGGAGAATTCAAACTTGAGAGGGGTCTCCGTCAAGGCGACTATTATTTCCTTTCTTGTTTTTGATTGTGGTGGAAGGCCTCCACTTGCTGTTAACAAAAGCTGTTACTTTGAACAAGTTGGCTTGGGTTAAGTTGTGTAGTCTATCCATTAGGATTCTCGACCTATCCACTTGATCTGTTGGAGCGATCTATGCAAAGATGTGGTAGATGGTGGTTTAGGTATCAAATTTAATAATCTTTTGAACATGGTTATGTTGTCTAAATGATTGCGGATATTGTGTACGTACTCAAGTTTATGGAGTATGGTAATATGGTCTAAGTTTTTGTACAGTCATGATTACATCACTAGTTGGAGCCTCATCTCTCTGCCTCATGATGTCTCGAGTCTTTGGAGGGACATATGGGAATTCGCCACAACTCTCTGTCTCTCTAGTCGTATGCGCTTGGATGTGAGAGATGGAGACAAAACGATGTTTTGGAATTACAAATGGTTAGAAATGGATGCTTTACTATAGAAAATAATATGGAAACTCGTATTTTATTAAGAATAACTCATTGGGGTATATATAGTATTACAACTCAAACCCTAACTGACTCTAGAACTATAATTCCTATAGAACTCTATTTAATCATAACTCTATTTAATATCAAATACCAACAACAATCTTTTGTTGCATATCATACGTAGTCGTCTGAAGATCATATAGTACGTTGCTGTTCTACCCCTTCCAAAATTTAGTCAGAGCAGTTATAAAGAAATATTACCATATTCAATCCGCCCAGGTACATATCAACTTTCCCATCTTCAAATTTATTTGGATAATTTAAAACTTATAATGGCAAACATATGCATGCTTTCAAAGTATGAAAACTAACCTGGATTATATAAATAAATAAAAACTAACCTGGAGGGTTTCAGCATCTGTTGTCATTAAGTTAGTAATTTTACCAGATGCAACCCTTTTTCGACTCTCGTGAGTTAACCGCAAAGATTTGCGAAAAATTGCAGCAACCTAGAAAAGGCATTTCAAAACTGTATAAATCCCCGATGCATTAAGGAGCACAACCACTTGAAGAGAATTGCAGGTTACTGCTGGTGAATGGAAAAGCATAAGGACACTGGATATGGAGGTTCCATATAGAACTGTCTGCCAACTATTAAATACCAAGATACTTCACCTACACAATTGAAGGGAGAAAAGAATACGAAACAGGAGGGCATACAAGTAGGCAGATTTTGGAGTATAGAAGCTAAAATTTTAGCTTGAGCAGCAGTTCCTACATAAGGGATCAGAAAACACATGACAGTGAAGACTGATTGCTTACAAGAGTTGATCTCATACGATAGCCAACTCGCATAACATTCTGAAAATACTGAGCTTCACACAGTACGCCAAATACCTGAAAGTACGAGCACAATTTGAAGCATGAAGTCACAAGAATAGATATTTATCCCAACTAGAAACAATAAAAGAGAGACTACAAGTCTTCCAAGCAAAATATGAAAAACAAGTAAGAACAATTGCATTAACTAGGGTTTACTTTAGTGCCAGCATGATTAGCAAAGTACACAATACTAAAAGGTATCCAAATCCTCAGTGTACATTATACTAAAATATGCTAAGTAAATAGAGTATTTGGTATGTACCACTCCAATAAAAATTGAGAAGGCATAGATGTAGCCAATCCAAGCTGGATCCCCTTGTTGCATAGACTGTACATGTCACCAGGATCACGTTAATTTTTCAGTTTTGATAAATTAGTATCTTCACCGTATGATACACAATAATCGCTTCATTTTTTGGTATGACTTTTGTCAAGGACGAAAATATAAGCACGAACTTGAAATCAGTAGAAATAATATTAACCTGTAACAGCCGGTTCAATACAAGGGGACCAATAAATTGAGAAACATCATTCCCTATCTACAGATTGAAGATGTCAGAGGTATGAACAAAGAACTCTCAGAAATAAATCAACAGTCAGGATTGCAATGATGAAGCCCGTCATATCAGCACAAAAGCCCATCACATCAGAATTCAGAACAACAAATGCTGATAAGAAATACTCTAATAACACTGACTGCCACTAACTGCAACTGAAAGCCAAGAGGATCATAGAATGATTCACTACCTTCCAGAAGCCTCCCAACCAAAACCTGAGAAATTCAAATGGAGGGGGAGATCATTAAATCTTTTGACAAATAAAAACTAAACAATAGAATATTTTGTTCCAACAGAGTTGAGCCATAAAGCTTCAGCGACTACCTTCCTCCAAGGCTACGATGTAAAGCTCTTAAAAGCCAAGGTTTGGGTTTCCGGATCTCCTGAGCCCATGATCTCTGGAACCTGAAAAGTTCATACAAAATAGTAACTTCTTCTGGAAACAAATTCAAGGAGACAAGACTGGCACGAGTCAAAGCAACGAAAAGTATATATAACAAAACATGTGTATAGACACAGAAAAATTAAATAAAAATCTTGTTTGTGCATACGATTCATTAAGTGTTTCTGTTCTATCCCAAGAATCAAGCTTCCAGACATCCTTCTCAGTGAGAGGTCTCCGATAACCCAGTAACATGATTTGATTCATCCATGAAAATGTGATTTCTGAGGAAAAAGCAACCAACAAATTCTTAGTTGGAGAAAGCATTTCGCACACTTTTATCAGAAACGTGCACAGTTTTGGAGTGGAAAAGAGGTCAACATAAGAAAAGTAGCATTGACACCTGACATCCAGGAAACACATAAAAGAAGACAATCATGGATATCACATAAAGGAACCTGGTAAGAGATAAAGGGATCACATAAAGAAGACTGAAGCAGTCATAGACAAGCAGGTATAATGACATCCAGAGTTGAAAGTCATCAGAAAACAGCAAGGAGATGGAGGCAATATAACATATGAAAGCAGCTACTGATTTCACATACTAGAGAATATGTTGGACTGCCTCTCAGGGCATACTTGCTCTGCTCCGGGAAGTTCTTCATAGGCGGTGTGGTCCGCTGATTCAGATATCAATGGGGAATATCCCGGATATGGATCCAAATTAGGGATATAAACGAGCAAGAGGACTCCAAACAAAACCTACATGATGATATATTAATAAACGATAGCTTAATCAAAGACAAGTAGATCAAAAAACGGACTTTGAGAAAACAGCACGAAGCAGAGTATCATTAATCAAGGTTACTCTACATGCAATTAAGAGGCATCAAAACCTAAGCCAGCAAGTTGAGGAAAAAACCATTGGGGATGTTGAAAAGCCATTGATGGACCAGCTTAACTCGAGGGAATTGATAAAATTCATAATTTTCCCAAATTTTTTACAAGAACCGATTAATATTCGAAATGCAAATGCTAGTATTCCTTCTAGGGAGTAAACCTTCTTAAAAGATTTTCTCTCTCTTAAAATTTTCTCTCGGATCTCTCTAAATGCAAGACGTCTTTCACTTTTCACACTAGCACCGCCTTCATGGGCAAAGTGGTGGGTGACCCACCACCGCCAGATATTAGTCAGACAGAGGGGAGCTACAATATTGAGGCAAAAGTGGGTGCGTCCGACTCCGGGGCTTCTACTAGGGATGCATCTCAAGCAAATTTGTTTTCTGGATCCGAGGAAGTTCCGGCCGGGGAGCGGATGCCGGTCGGGATTGAACACTCAGTGGGATTGTGGAGTGAAGCTGAAGCGGAGGGTAGACAGGACAGAATGAAGCAGAAAGTTGAAAAAATAACAAGGGCAGAAAAGCAGCATTGGATTGATCCTGCTACAGCTAGATAAGAGGGAGTATCCTTTTTCTTTACGAATTTCCTGAAGGAATAGTCGGAACCAGACATATGTTTTGCGTTTGAGGAAATGGGGCACGTTAGCAGGGTCTTCGTCCCAAAAAAGGTGGATAAAATGGGTAGCAGGTTCGGATTCGCGCATTTCGAAAAGATGGACAGTGTAGGTAGGATAATGTAGGCATTGAATACCACACTAATATGCGGGATGACATTGAAGGCGAACATGGTCCGCTATTCAAAGCCTAGGACAACATTGCCAAAGAAGGGGACGGGGAATCGAAGGGTGGAAGTAGTTGGCCCGTCACCAACGAAACATGAAGTGAAGGACATTGAATTCAGCCCGACGGAGGAGGAACTGGAGTGGTTGCGAAGGAGTCTTGTGGCACGTCTGAATAGAATTACAAGAAAACATGCATAAAAGAAGATTAGGGGTCGAGAGGGTTTGGAGAAGGTGCAGGTTTCGTTAATCCCAGGAGGTCAGGTACTAATCCGGAGGAATACACTGGAGGAATTGGACATATTCCAACGGCCGGAGCAACGGTGGGGTGAAAAGGCATATTGGAAATCCAATCGTGGACTCCGTTCGCGATCCCTCACCCAAACGACATCTGGTTTTCCTTTTCTGGTTTTCCAGTCATGCGTTGGTCGGAGCATTTCTTCAAAGTGATCACGGCGGGATTTGGCCAACTAATCCAATTAGAGGATAGAGGCCGGAATTCCAAGATTTGTCACGGCGAAAGTTCTGGTCCGGAAAAACAATGTAGGGCATATGGTGTAGTGGTTTATCGTCACAGTCCAGGGGCAAATGTTCCCAATTCAGGTGAAGAAGGAGCCCAAGCGATGGAGGAATATAGGATCCATGTCGCCGGCGAGTGAGCAGATCCCGAGCTCGGCGGTGGAGCAAGATCCAGAATCATGGCCGATACTATGTCAGGTGGGCCAGGCATCGGGCAAGGAATGGACAGGTCCCCAACAGGCGACGGGCACCCCGGGAAGTCAGAAGATGGCCGAGCCAGTCAAAGTGCCAGCCTGTCGTTGATTAGAGAAAGTGACAAGTAGGGACTGTTGATAGGAGGGTCTTAGTTCGGTGCAGTCAATGGTTGAGTTTGTCAAAGAGAGGAAACGTGATCAATTGAAGGATAAGCAGGTACAGGATAGGGATGCTGGAGGAGCGAGTAGAGACCCTCCGGGAATTCAATTGCAAGCGGGCCCGGATTAGTCACAAGCAACAGAGAGCAATGGGTATAGGGAGGACCATGGACCCGAGGAGAACAGAGAGATACAAAAATCACAAATGACAGACGATGTGAGGAATGTAAGCAAGGAGCAGGACCCAGGTGGTCGGGCCACGCAGAGTCCAATAGTTACTCGGATGCGGCTCCAAATCATAGATCCTTTACTGTCATCCCGGATCCCTATCATCCCCAATTTCTTCCGACAAAGAATGAGGGTGCTCAAGGGCTTTCAGGTTCTTGGTCAAGTCGAAGACTAAGGACAGCGAAGAACTAGGCTTGAGGGCGAGAAACCAGACTTAGTGCAGGAGGGAAAGGAATGGTTGAACAAATACTTTTTTGGAATAGTCGGGGACTTAAGAAAACTAGACGGCATTTACGACGCTGGATGCCGCAATCCTCGGTCAGTATTGTAGCAATAGTAGAGCCTTTTACATCGGAGCGGAGGATGGGTGGTCTATCAGTCCAGATGCAATTACCCCAGTTTGTTTCCAATAAATCGGTGGAGGCAAGATTTGAGTGTTTTGGAAAGGGGATGTAGGGTTTCAAGTCACCAGCCAACACGAACAGGCTATTATTGGGTTGTGGGATCGAGGAGGAAAGGTGGTTCAAATCACCATCGTGTACGCGAAGTGCTTTGTGGAGAAACAAGGAGAATTGTGGCGGTATCTGGTAAGTGTTCAGCCGGCGCAAGGGCCATGGGCGGTGATAGGTGACTTTAATGCTATAAGTACGAACTGGGAGAAGAAGGGCGGTGGCCAGTGACCAACACGCGCTATAAATGAGTTCAATGATTGTATAAATGCATGTGGACTGGTTGATTTGAAAGTGAACAGCTAAAGATTGTCCTTGTGCAACGGTCGGGTAGGGAGGAGTCGGGCGTGGGCTAAGTTGGATAAAGTGCTCGTGAACGCGAAGTTCCTGGAGTGGAAGGCTCGAAGCTTCCATAGTTTGCTGCCTAGAAAAGCATCGGACCATCGCCCGGTGTTGCTGCAGTTTGAGGCTAAGGATCAAGCGTACGGCATGAGGCACTTTAAGTACGAGAATATGTGGGCAGAAAGCAGTGAGTTCTTGCCTTTAGTTTCCTCGATATGGAGGAGTTGTGGTGGCCCGGTTGGAGTCTTCTCTCTTGGGCAAAAGTTGAAGAAAATGAGGAGCACTTTAAAAGACTGGAATAAGGTAGTGTTTGGGAGGGTGGATCTGCAAATACAAGAATTGGAGGCGCAGCTGGAAAGTATGGAATTAGCCATTCAAGACATATTCGGAGGCCCCGGAAACTGAGGACATTGAGAAAAAACTGGAATTGCTAGTTAATGGAGAGCAGGGAGTTTAGCCGCCTCAAGCAAATGGTTAAGAAGGAATGGTTGAGATACGGGTATAAAAATACAAAGTTGTTTCATGCGGCTATGAGGATTAAGAAGAACAAAGGTGATATCCAAGGATTGAAATTAGTTGATGGCACAACCCTTGAGGGGATGCAGGAGGTTCATGAAACGGCAGCAACACATTTTGACAAATCATGACCACTGCCATCCCAGTGACCACTTGTAACGCGGCAGAACTCGAAAGCCTATGTATGAACAAAATCACACAACTTGATAATGAGCTAATGAGAGCGGTTCCTTCAGAGATGGAAGTTAAGGAAGCTTTATGATCAATCTCGGGCGACAGTGCGCCGAGACTAGATGGCTTCAAGTCAGATTTCTACAAAACAAACCAAGCAGATTACAGGAAAGGATATAGTGGCGGCAGTGAGGGAGGTTTTCACTAGCAAGAAGATACCCAAGATGTTCTCATCCATCCTGTTAAGTCTAATTCCAGAAGTGGTGTCACCAGGATCCTTTGGGGACTTTAGGCCGATTAGTCTCTGCACCATTGTCCACAAGGTGATATCAAAGGTAGTGGCTGCCAGAATCAAGAAGCACATGCCAACCCTAGTTTCAGAAGAACAGGGGCCTTTGTACAGGACAAGACAATATTCTAAAACATAATGCTCACATAGGAGCTGGTGCATTGCTTAAACAGGAAAACTAGGTGGGAATGTGCTACTGAAGCTGGGGCTAAAGCGTACGATAGGGTTAACTGAATTTTTTTGGAAGCAATGTTGAAAGGAAAGGGATTCGATGCAGAAGAATTAGACCTTGTAATGAGGTACGTAAAGGGAGTGAGTTTCTCAATCCAGATGAATGGGATGGCGGTAGGCTACTTTGAGGCTGTGCAAGAGCTCCGGCAGGGAATATGAATCAGGTAAGGTAGGTAGGTTCGTAATAGTCCAGGATACATTGTCACACATCTCATGTATGTGGATGACCCGCGGGTTTTCTCCAAGGAGATGTTAGATCAACCAAAATCGTGGTAGTAGTTTTAGAGAAGTACTACGGATGGTCAGATCAGGCGCTCTGTAAGACAAAATCAGCCATCTTCTTGTCTTCTCATATTGGAATGGTTAGAAAGAGGACGATGCTTCAGGTGATAAGATTTATGGAAGGTTGATTTCCTATGTGTTATTTAGGAGCCCCATCAACCCTGGGAGATTAACACAGGAAATGTTGGAATCATTGTTGACAAAGATAAGGAGAAAGATAGCGGGGTGCAATGCTGTTAGGGGCGCACCGGGGCGATCGGCTAAAAAATCGGGGCATGGGGCGACGGGGCGCACTAACTTTCAAATTTTCAAAAAATAAATATATATTTACCTCATTTATATAATTATCCATCCAAAATTAATATAAACTATTTTATTTACACAATAAAATATTCATACTTCATGAATACAAGCTTATACAAGCTTAAGAATGAAAATATAATTTTATACAAGCTTTATTTTTAATCTAGGTCATTGTCCTGAAACTGAAGCTCTTAATCATACTCTTGCTAACTTCTTGCTATTATTATAAACAAAATACAATAGAAATATAGAAATATTTACTTTTTTTGTTTGAAAAGCAATATTAAAAAAATGGAAAGAAACGGGAAAATGGAAAGGGAAAAACGAAACAAAAAAAACTGAAAGAAAAAGCATCAGCCACAATTCCGACTGTTCGGGCGAGAAACCCTAGAATGCACAGGAATTGAACGGAAAAGAAGGAAACTCGGTGGCGCCTGCTACGAGCTCAGTTTTCATTCCGGGGCGCTCCGGCTGCGCCCCCCACGCTCCCAGCCATCTGGGGGCGACACCGCGGGTACCTTATGCACTAGAGACAACACTGGAAGGAGGTTGATGTCTCAAGGCGGGCGGCTAACTCTAATCAAGCATGTGATGGAAGGCATTCCAATGCATATTATGACGGTGATCAAGCTATCAAAATATGCACAGAAATAGATCCAAAGAATTCTGGCTCAGTTCTTTTGGGGAGAGTGGGAAGGAAGACCAAGGGCCAACTGAAAAAGATGGGAAAGGTTGTGCAAGCCTACAAGCGAAGGGGTACTAGGTGTGAAGGACATTACTGAGGTGCAAAAAGCTTTGGGGATGAAGGTTTGCTTCAAGCTGCTGATGGAGGACAAGATGTGGACAAGGTTCTTCAGGGCTAAGCTTTTCAGAAAGGATATGACCATAAGGCAGATTAGGGCGGAGGACTCAAGATTCTGGAGGTATGCAGCTAGCAGCTTTGATGAGAAGGGAGGTACTGAATCACATCAAGGTGATCCTCGGGGGGGAAAACCCTCATTCTAGCTTGATAGGTGGCTAGAGTCTGGAATTCTCTCAGGCATTGTACAACAAATAACGGAGAAAGCGGCCTTTGTGGCAGATTTTGCTAAAGGTGGCCAGTGGAGAATACAGGAACTTCAGAGAGTAGCTGGGACGGTTATTTCAGAGGAGATAAGAGTA
>JAOWBN010187914.1:0-16115 GCA_028565015.1 Pinguicula moranensis | reverse complement strand
CTAGGTGTACAAACTAGTCACTTTTGCCTCCTCCCCAATACTCCGTACCCTGATGATTTCCTCTGCTCTAGATTTACAATTAGCGTTTCTACACTTCCAGTGATGTTATTGCCTATTGGTGCATATAGTCACACACTTTTCCATTCTTGTTGAGGTTAATCAGTATGTGCCGTTTTGTTGATATGTTAGCCACCTTGCCACAGATAGTTTGAACTGTTTCTTCCGTCTGTCGCCGGAAATAAAACACTTACCGGAAAAAATAACTGAATAACTTATTTTTATTAGCCCCCGAACCCCCAAGCAAGGGGCTACTATTTTTAAATTGTTTTTTAGCCCACCAGAAATTTGGGGGCTAGTTTCGCCCTTGTTTTGGATTGAGCCGGAGGACCAAGTAGGTCAAATAGAAGGGCCCACTTCGGACTTTTCCCCAAATTGGATTTCCCCTTCTTTTTTTCACAATGTCAGAATCCCCACTGCGTTAGGATTCCTCGTCTGCAGGGCCACGAGATTTGACGAGAAGAGGGAGGGGGCAGGAGTCACATATCGGAGACTGGAGCGTTCTTTCCGCCCGAAGAGAGATTTTTTGACTGTTGAATATATTAGGCCGTACATCCACTGGCTGGTTTGAGAAAACCGCCGGAGATTCCTCCCGGAGTTTTGTTTTATTAAAATTCATGCTCAGACTCAGAGTCTCTCCTTTTCTCATTTCTGCCTCTTGATTGAACTAATGGTTCTTCTTTAATCTTGACCAGTATTCTTTAGCTTTGATTTGCATCATTGAACCATAGTCAGTGGTCTGTGTTGTAGTTGTATCCGGATTTTCAATAATTCCAACGATGTATCAATAGGTTAATATGTCTGAATGCTGCTTTTGAACCTGGAGATGAGCCTGGTCAGAGAACGTGGGCGTAAGCATGAAGGGCTAGTCCTGTTATCTGTAACAAGAATGAAGGTGAGTAGTTGCAGAGATGACAAGTTTGTTACATTTGAAAGTGGAATAAAAATAAAGCTTTAACTTTCTTGCTTTCTTTTGTGATTTACAAGAATTAATATAGGGGAAGAAGGGGATAGAGATGTGTTTTAGATGGTTAGGATCGTGACTTATGATCCTTACCATTTACATATTTGATTACCATCTCTATCCTAACAATCAAGGGATTTAATTTCTAACATCCTACAGTTTGGTCTTCGATACCTAATTTGCATAATACTTCGTTGAATCCCTTGTTTGGTACAACTTTGGTTAGTATGATGGCTAATTGATCTTCAGAGCGAATAAATGGTAGTTTGATGATCTCCGACTCCAGTTTTTCTTTGATGAAATGTCTGTCCACCTCTATGTGTTTTGTTCGATTATGTTGCAATGGGTTTCTTGAGATGCTTATAGTTGCTTTGTTGTCACATTTCAGGATGCATGGTTCTTTTATCTCGAACCCGATTTCTGTGGTGAGTTTTTTAAGCCAAAGAATATTTGTAAGCCCTCGAGCAATCCCTCTAAATTCTGTTTCTACACTTGATAGTGCCACTACTTTCTGCTTTTTGCTCCTCAAAGTCACCAAATTTTCACTGACCAGCATAAAGTATTCGGATGTTGATCTCCTATCGACACGACATTCGGCTCAGTCAGCATCAGTATATCCCTGAATATCCAGATGCCCATTCTTTCTGGTATCCTTTTAGGTATCGAAGTATTCTCAAAGTTGCCTCCATATGACTTCCCTATGGATTATGCATAAAATGGTTGATCACTCCTACCGCATGGGCTATATCAGGCCGAGTGTGAGCTAAATATATAAGTTTTTCCCCCAATCGCTGATATATGTCTCGGTCAGCAGGTTCTCCATCGGGTTTTAGCTGATTTTCAATCAAGCAAGTCTGTCTCTACAAGTAGGCCTACGATATATTTTCTTTGAGAGATAAATATACCTTGAGTAGACCTTAATATCTCAATCCCTAAGAAGTATTTAGTTTGCCAAGATCTTTCATTTCAAATTTCTAAAATAGATAATGTCACAGATGCTCTATCTCTTGACAATTATCTCCAGTAATAATCATGTCATCAACATATATAATAAAACAAGTGACTAGCTTACCCTTTTTCTTCAGAAAGAGTGTATGATTAGAGTTGCTCTGCTCATATCCATATCTCTTCATTGCTTCTGTGAATTGTCCAAACCACGTTCGTGGAGATTGTTTAAGGCTGTATGGGGCCTTCTTTAGTCTGTATCCTTCGTCTTTTTTAACTGCATAGAATATATTGGTGGGGGTTCCATATACACTTCTTCTTGAAGATTGTCGTGAACAAAGGCATTCTTCACATCAAACTGATTAAGCGGCCAATCTCTGTTGGCAGCTATAGAGAATAAGAATTTGATGGTTTCAATCTTTGGAACGAGTGAAAAGGTCTCAGCATAATTTATGTCATATGCTTGTGTGTAGCCCTTTGTTACTAACAGTGCTTTGTAGCATTCAATAGTACCATCTATCCTATGTTTTACTTTTAAAATCCATCAACATCCAATAGGTCTCTTGTTTGTGGGTAGCATGCATTTCTCTATGTACCATTCTTCTCAGGTGCATGCATCTCATCTTCCATCGCTTGTCTCCACTCGGGTTTCTCATGAGCCTCAGCCGCTGCACGTGGAATTTTTTTAGTGTACAGAGATGTCATAAAAGTCTGTGCTATGGTGGTCAAATTTCTTGTCACTATGTTCGCCATAGGATATTTTGATGCTCGTGTTATATGCTCTGGTTCATATCTTTTTGCTGGAATACCATGATTTCTCCTTGGAGGTAGATCATAGGTAGCTAGAACCTGTTCAAGAGTGTTTTCTCCATCTTCCATCTCCTGTTCACAGATCGTACTGTCACAGGATTTATCAATATCAGTACTTGTTACCTCAGGATTTTGAGGCGGTAAAGACACGGGCGTTGGTGGTTGAGCACGTTGGTCTTCATCTTGTGGATTAGTCACAGGTTTAGGAAGACTTGAACTGAGTAACTAATCGAATGATTCGGATAGTGTCTCTCCATGACCATGAGATTGGGAAGGATAATAGAATTTGGTTTCTAGAAAGTTGCAATCCATAGTGGTATACATCTTTCTGGAGGGCGAATGATAACAGCGGTACCCTTTTTGGTTAATGTCATACCCTACAAAGACACATTTAAGGGCACAAGGATCAAGTTTGGTGCGATTCACCTTTGGGATGTGGATAAAGACTGAACTGCCAAAGATTCGTTGTTCTAGGGATAAAGCTGCAGGTTCCTGGAGCTGATTAGAGAGGGTTTGAATTGGAGTTTTTAGGTTTAGGATTTTGGTTGATAGTCTGTTGATGAGGTATGTAGTTGTTCCTACAGCCTCGGGCCATAGATACAAAGGCACTTGGGACTCAATCATTAAGGCTCATGTAATTTCAAAAAGGATCCGATTTTTCTTTCAGCCACTCCATTTGGTTGAGGGGTATAAGAGCAGGAAGTCTGATGCACGAGACCTTTTTTCACTAAAGAAAGATTTCAAGCTTGAATTGACAAATTTTCCCCATTATTAGATCAAAATAGCCAGATTGATGTTTGAAATTGGGTTAGGATAAGAGTATAAAATTCTTGGAATTTATCAAGGACATTAGACTTATTTTCAGAAAATGAACCAGGTCAAGCGTGTACAGTCATCAATAAATGTAATGAAATACTTGAACACGCTAGTACTAGAGTTTGGAGTCGACTCACACATTAAAATGAATAAGGCTAATTACAGGATAAGACTGTTAATGACTTTTAGCTAAAATACACGTCTCGCATGGAAAATTAGTCTGGTGTTTAAATAAATGCGGAAATAAGAGTCTAAGATACCCTATGACCGGATAACCTAATTGACAGTGCCATAACCAAGTTTCCCTCTCTGTTGTTCTGTGAGTAAATCCAGTAATTTCATGGCAAGTCACATCATCCACATAGTAAAGGCCTGCGTGCTTAGTGCAACGCCCAATTATCTTCCTCGTTCGGATATCCTGCAGTAGACAGAAAGTAAGGTACATTGCAACCATGCAGTACAATTCTTTCGACACATGACTTATTGACAACAATTTGCATGACAAAGATAGGACATAAAGGTCGTTAGGTAGTTTCAAGATTGGGGATAGCTCGATTTAGCCAACCCCCTTGACATCCGAGAATCCACCATTCACGGTTTGAACATGTGTCCATTTTGGGGCGAAAGTTGTCACTAGGTCTGATGCACCATATGTCATAGTGTCTGTTGCCCCACAATTAAAGAGCCATCGAGAGTTTTTTTGTGTGGCAGTGAGACATGTTCGAGCGGGTAACATATTTGGTGGTTCATGAGGATCTGAATCTTGGGGGCAAAGTACCCATGTGAAAATACCTCAGATTACTAATATCTCGGGGTCTGGTTATATTTTTTCTTTCAAGTGGTGGCTATTCTGCAATTTTCGTGAACCACGAGACCGTTTCTGCAAATTTCTCGAAGTTGAGGTCGATCTCTATAATTTTCATGAACTCATTGACTATTTTTGTAAATTCCCATAAACTGAAGGGCATCTTTGCAAATGTAAGTAAGACATATGGCAATCATGTAAATATAGGGCTGAGCATTCGAAAATTGGAATTCGAAAATCCTGATTTCCTAAATTTTCTGAATTTCAAATTCTGATCTGAAATCACTTTTCGAGATTTTGGATCGGATCAGAATATAATTTTCTTTCCGAATAATATTTCGGATCGGATCAGAAGTATAGGGTGGATTTCTGAATTTTCGAAATTTTTCTTTAAAAAAAATCATTTTAGATGAAATATTTTTTAATTTTTGAAATATTTCTTCTAGTTCTCCGAAATATTTTTGAATTTCAAAAATATTTTTTTAATTTTTATTATTGTTCAAAAATTTTGAATTTTTGAATTCCGAACCGATTTCTGAATTTTCGAATTCCGAATAACTATACGGAACGGATCTGAATTCAAATTTTGCTTCCAAAATTAATTCGGTTCGAATCGAAAATGGGCATTTCGAATTTTGAATTCCGAATGCCCAACCCTACGTAAACATCGCAAATTAGGGGGCAATCTATCTTTTTACCACCAGGTTTCAGGGATATTTTTGGACTTATGATGTTTGTCCCTTGATATTCTCCAGACTATCTCATCCCTGATCTAGGCGCTCCGTTCATCGCGACAGATCCTCCACCAAAACTAGCAGAACTCTTGCTGTTTTGCTCACCACCACCATTGTCGGTAGCCTATTCGAGGCCGCCCACAGTGTTGGCCGCGCCTCCTTCTTATGTTGTCGTCAATTCGGGTATCCGATTCTCTTAAAACACTGCTCTATCGATCGTCCTTTCCTCTTATACTCATACCACAACTTGCTTTTGTTGGTCTCCAGGTAGCCGACGTGCTTAAAACACCACTCCGTCAAGTTCCTGAAACGTTTGCATTCATCACTCTAACGAAGACATTAATCTATTTCACCGGTGGTCCAGGATGATGAAGAGTTGCTTTGTCCCGTCATTTCTGACTGTGACCGGTTCGAGAACCCACTACATACGCCGCTGTCATTTTCTCTTGCCAAGATCTATTGTTGGGCGACCTCGTGGTGGAGTGCGGCATGTGCTGTTGCAACGGCCGGCAGAGGAGTCATCTTCAGTAGATTTTGCTTGACTCGGTGGTATTCTGTGTTGACCGCACCCAATAACTGAAACAAGCGTGTCTCCTTAGTTCGCCGATCGAAGATCGTGATACCTTTGCACAACTCATTGGATTTGGGTCGCACCGGTCGATTTCTCGCCATATGTGTTGAAGCGCGCTGTAGATATCCTCAAGCAATCCATCTCCTTGCAATTTTCTATTGGCATGGATGTTAGATCAAAGATTTGCAGGGCATCGGTTCAACTATTAAACGTGATATCCAACCCTAGCCATAATTCTCTAGTGCTTGGAAACTCTGCGAATCGATTGACGAGGTCTTTGTCCAGAGAGTCCAGCAGCCACGAACACACGGCCAAGTCATCGATTTCCCATTTGAGGATATTCTTCATCATCGATTTTGGTGGTAGAGGGTTGCCCGTCGAGTGGCGGAGGCGACATATGCCGCCTATTGCGACCTTCATTAGTCGCGACCAAAGGATGAAATTGACGGCAATCTACAGAGGTTGATTGCTCTTGTTGTCCACCGGTTGCATTTGTCCGAGAATGGCAGCTAATTGGTTTGAGATTTCTATTGGCGCTGTATTTTCTAGTGCTGGAATCTTAGTACCATCGCTGGACTTCTCGTTTGTCATCTTGACAAACGGATTGGTGGATGATGAGCTTATTTGATCAAATCCGATGACTGATACACTACTTTGATACCATGAAAGCGGACTAAAAATAAAGCTTTGATCTTGATTTCTAACTTTCTTACTTTCTTTTGTGATTTATAGGGATTAATATAGGGGAAGAAGGGGATAGAGATCTATTTGAGATGGTAAGGATCGTGACTTACGATCCTTACAATTTACATATTTGATTACAATCTCTATCCCAATAATCAAGGGATTTAATTTCTAACTTCCTAACAGCATTATCCAATCCAGCACCTCTCATTCTCCTGATCTTCAAGCTGCCACGGTTGCAGTGAGATGAGTGCTCCTTTTAGATTCTGTACGGTTAGTTGATCAGTAACTCGTGTTTGGGATCAACAATACGCAACAAAACATTTTTCCCTCCCAATGATTCTACAACAATACCCAAGATGTTCTGTTCCTATAAGATCGGGTCCAGTTTTGCACAGGTTACAGAGACTACAAGGACACCAGTCATGCTCCCAGCTAGCCACTCAATATCCGTCGTTGTTGTAAACACTGCATTTTCAATAACAATATTCAGAGCATCAGGTTTTCGTGATGTTCCCCCATTGGGTTGAGCAATAGGAACAATCACTGAACTCTTCCTAGTCGATTATGTAGTAGGCTTTTTTGGAGGTTGTGTTTTCTTGGTTTTTTCATATTTGGGGATGTTCACCGCTAACTGTAAATCTCCCACTTTCAGGACATTTAGTTGGTTAAGCAGACGTGCTTCATTTTCATATTTTGAGAATCGAGCAAAATCGGACCGTAGCCTTGCTCAATCTCTTTTTGTTGGTATATGCACTTACTCAATGCTTCCATATTTGTGAAAGATAGCATACAATTCCTGCATAGTACTTGATTTTGGGAAGTTCGAAAAGAAAATAGTGATCTCTTTTTTGTTTTATTCTAAGGTTTATTGAACCGGTTGGTCTTTGAGACTTAGTCTTTGGAGCAGCTTAGCATCCTGTTTATTCTTCTTACAGTAGTTCACCATCTTTCGGTCCTCATCATTTGGTGGATGATAAGTCGAGTTCCACTAGCTTGATGCGCCTGACGCCTGTATATCTCTGGGTATGGCCAGAGGGATCCCCGTCAATGCTCGGTATAACAGAGTATTTAGAATGTCCATATTGGGTTGATGCTTTCCAAAAGAAGTCGAAAAAGAAAGAACCCCTCAAAACTTACCTTCCTCCCCAGTGAAGATTGCCTTAAGAAGATCAATCTTAGTCGGCGCTCCTACCGGCCGAGTAGGTCACCGAAGAGAGTATTGGTGGTATTCTTGAATCTACTTCTAGATCTCATTCATGTTCATTATTTACGTTGGCATCCTGATGAAGGCCAGATGGAACGTCGATTTTCGATGATTTATCCATAATATATTAATCCATATTATTTTTTAGAATACCATATAAACAATGTATCAATAGTGCTACAATAACGGTTTCACCAATTTAATACAAAATATACTTTATGAACCAAAGAAACTATGTTAGATGATGCAAGGGTTTTACATGAAGAAAAGTCATGTCCGAGATGGATAGAATTTTACCTTCATCAAGCACTTCCTTCCCTTGTTGGAGTATGACATATGTCAGATGATGTAAGAGTTTTCCAGGAATAGCAAAATATTTAAGGAGGCAATGCCTCTGACATTACTTTGGTGACAAAGACTAACTCTCTGCTATATATTTCAGACTATAGGTCAATCACTCTGATAGACAGGACATACAAAACCATCTCCAAAGTATTCTTTACAAAGCTCGGTCATGTATTGGATGAAGTGATATAAAAAAATCAGATGACATTTGTAGGGAAGAGATTGATTATAGATGGGGTGATGATAGCAAATAAAGTGATAGATGAGCTGAAGAAACCAAAAAATTGGCTTGAGAAGGCCTTTGAAACAGTAAACTGGAACTTTCCACAAGAGGTGATGAGAAAGATGAATTTACCTGATTGTTGGATGTGGTGGATAAAAGAATGCTTGCAATCAGTAATAAACTCTGTCCTATTGAATGGTAGCATGATCATAGAATTCATACCACAGTGAGGGCTCAGACAAAGATATCCCCTCTCTCCCTTCTTATTTCTAATGGCTGCTGAAGGATTAGTTGCAATGGTCCAAGAAGCTGAAAAACTAAACCTCACACCACTTGAAATAGGGGAAGGCAAGATGAGGATTTATTATATTCAGTTCGCAGATGATACCATCTTCTTCATGCAAGCTACATTGGATAATATAAGAGCCATTAAAGCCCTCTACATAACTTCAAGCTCCTGTCAGGGATGAGAATCAACTTTAATAAGAGTCAGCTTATGGGAAACAAAGTACCAAAAAACACATTGGAGGAGATGGCAGCATACCTGCAATGCAAGAGGGGTGACATATCCTTCACCTACCTCGGTTTGCCAGTAGGGGCAAACCCAAGAAAGTTGTCAACATGAAAACATGTGCTAGAAAAGTTCAGGAAGGTCCTAGGCAAGGGGGAGAACAAGAATCTTTTAATTTGAGGTTAAAACTTTACTCATCAACTCAGTGCTAACAATCCTGCCGTCGTACTACTTTGCCTACTACCTAACCCCTAGATCAGTCATCCAAAAACTAGAGAGCCAACAAAGAGCCTTCTTTTGGGGGAGCACTTTAGAGCATAAAAAAATGTGTTGGATATCATGGAAAAAAATAAGCCAACCAATAGACAAGGATGGACTAGGGGTCACGAACCTAGAAGTTTTTAACGGAGCCATGTCAGGTAAGTGGGGAGGTAGAATTATGAGTGATAGTCAGGGGCTGTGGAAAGACTTGTCAAGAGAAAAGTATTCACTAAATGTGGGGGCTGAGAGAGTTGAGGGAGGAGAACGGGGGTGCATACACATCCAACAGAAAGGGTAGATCTACAAAACATTATAGAGGGGTCTTTGTCAAAGGAAAACATGAGGATAAAAGTGGGAGATGGGGAATACAAAAAATTCTGGGAAGATAAGTGGATAGGTTTCTCCACACTAGAACAAAGGTTCCAAAGTTTACACAGAGAAGATAAATTGAGAGGGAGATGTATAGCTGATCATGGTGAATGGGTAGGGGGTTTGGAGGTGGGAATGAGAGTGGAAAAGGCAACTTCATGAGGGGGACAGGAGAGACCTTACAGCCCTAATGCTATTCTTGAATGATGGGCAGGAAAATGTACAAGATGCATACAACTATGTAGGCAGCAGTGATGGAGTCTATACCGTGAAGGAAGCTTACAAAATCATATGCAATGAAGAGACTGCCCCCTGCATGGATGAAAAGAGACAGATGCTCAATGCAGAATTCCCGAAGGCAAGCTACACAGGGCATATCACAAAATACATATGGTGGTGTGTAGTGTTGTGTGTTTGGGGTGGTTCGGTGTGTCTGGGGAAAAACTAGATGGGGGCATAAATGGACACCTGGTGATAAGGCTCAGAGCTTTGCTGGGATTAATTCTGCAGGAGGCAGCCGTGGCATTATTGGTAGGATTGGTGGAGTACACGACCTTTGCACTAGGCACGTGAGGTGATAGAAATGACAACAAAAGACTGAGAGAATTGAGCATGGTCCGAAGGGTATAGATGTAAGAAGGGGGCAAGGGAGGTGGCAATAAATCAAAGGGCTAAGATGCTATAAGGAGCACAGCTTGAGCTTTGCTAACTACCACAGTAAAGACTCGTGTAGCCATACTAGTATGGCGGCCTGCATAGTTTAAGGACAACAGATCAATGATGTAATTATCCTGTAAGTCTTTGCTTGCAGAGCTAGTTCGCAATCTCACGACCTTGACGCTATAAGGTGAACGGACAGAGCTGGGGGTTTTAGCAGGGTAATTACCGCTGTAGTCATTTATATGGCAACCTGCACAGCTGAGAGTCAGTTGATCACTGTTACTTAACCACCTTGTTCTCACTCATTCAAATCTATGGCTGGATCATGCAAATGTATCATGTTTTGTCGATGTCACATGTATCTTGTTTTTCTTTTTCTTCGTCGTTCGTTCGTTCTTTTCTGGCCTAGACAATGGAAGAGATTTAGAAGTATTCTTCAAGGGCCTAACCATGGAAGCCATGGCAATGGTGAATGCATGTGTTGGAGGAACATTGAAAGACAAATCTATGGATGAAGTTCGAGACCTATTCACTAAGTTGGCTGAGAATCAATACTCGTGGCCCCATGAGAGAAGATTGCCACCCAAGAAACCAGCCATGGGAGGAGGAGCTATTGATGTAGATCGCCTCACCAGTCTTGAGGCACAGATCAAAAAATTGGCCAGGGGTTTAAACAACTTTCAACTCAATGTAGGTGGTTAAGGAGTTTTGAGCTGTGGAGTTTGTCAAGGGGACCATCATACTGATCAGTGTCATCTAATCAAGGAACCAATCAATTACATCAATGATCGACGTCCCAATTTTAACCAATGTCCATACTTCAATCAAACTAGTAAGTGGAGAGACCCGGTAGGAGGATAGAGAGATGGAAATCAAGGAAATTATCATCAGGGAGGATCATCAAACCAATGGAGGCCAAACACCAATTCTCTACCCGGTTTGGGAGAGACAAGGCAAGAAAAAAGAAAACCTCATTTGAAGAGAACATGATGAAGTACATGAGCAAGGTGGATGCCACCTTGAGTAGACTTGATGACAGGGATAAGGATTATCAGCAAAGGTTTGGTCACATTGATGCAAACATGAGAAATTTAGAGATGCAAATTGGGCAAATCGCCCAATCAATCCACCAAAGATAACAAGTCTCACTCCCTAGTGATACCATTCCCAATCCAAAGGGGAAAGATTGTAAGGCATTAACTCTGAGAAGTGGGAAGCAAGTGGGTTCGGATGATCAAGAGAAAAATGCAGAAGCCGAATACCCTGAAAATAAGGAAGACACTAATAAAGTACCTCCTCCTGTGGTGCGTGAGTATGTTCCACAACCGCATTTCCCTCCAAGAGGTCGTAAAAAGATCAGCAAGGAACGAGACTTCAAAGGATGCTTGAAAATATTTCGCAAGATTAATGTCAATATTCCTTTAGTGGAATTGATTACAAATATTCCCAAGTATTCCAAGTTCATTAAAGACCTTGTGACCAATAAAGAGAAGATTCGGGAAGAGGGGATTGTAGCACTGAGTATGAACTGCAGCTACCTTATTCAAGATACTATTCCAGTCAAGGTGAGGGATCCAGGGAGTTGCGCCATTCCGTGTGAAATTGGTAGGCGATACTTTTCCAGAGCATTGTTAGATCAAGGATTTGGGATTAGCCTGATGCCACTCACTACCGCCAAGTCTTTAGGGTTGGAAAAGAAGATAGAGCCAATCAACATTACCCTACAACTGGCAGATCATTCGGTTGTCAAGCCTACTGGGATCATTGAAGATGTGCTAGTAAAAGTAGGCAAATTTGTCCTCCCAGCAGATTTTATTGTTCATGACATGGAAGAAGATGCTGAAATTCCTATTCTATTTGGGAGACCATTTCTAGCCACTGGAGATATCCATCTTGGGAACATTGGTTGTAATCAGATTGGACCGATCATTGGTCATAGTATCGGTGGCACCACAGTCAAAGAGCCACCGAGATGATGTGTTTGAGTTGAAATTTGTGGTGGAGTATGCCACAGGTTTTGGTGGATCGAAACACCCAGGAAGTAAAAAATTTGGATTGGAGATATTTGGAGAGTTTGGTGATTGTGGCTATTTGGAGGGGTGTTTCGATAATTTTGTAGGTTTGGGGGCTGTTTTGTAGTTTGTTTGGGTCTGGCTGGGTGAGAAAAGAAAGGTCGGGGTTCAGATTGTAATTTCTGAGAGTAACAGGGGGGTATATGAGAGGCTGGAAAGTTTGAAGGCCATATCGGGAATTCTAGAGATATTATGGGATGTTTGGGTGACGTAACGACAATTTTGGAAAGTCTGGGGATGTATATCAAATGTGCACGAAATATAGGGCAGTATATGAGAGGATTTTCTCACACTTCTCTCAGTCTGCGAGCTAGCTGTCTCGACCCCCATGACTTTCTCTGCGATTTCGCCACTCACCACCTCGACTCCCGTGGTTCTCCATCGAATCTCGTACTTTTCCTCTCAAACTCTGCCTTCTCCACCTTGAGTCTCTCGACTGTTCACTTGGTTCCGCCGAGATTCCTCTCGATATGTGCCTGTACCAGGGTATTTTGCGAGATGGTGGGCAAAGAGTCTACATGTTCTGCTTCTGTTGCCTCCCTCTCTGATGGGAATGGTGGCTATGGCCCCGAACCCAGGCGCTCCATGTGCCCATTCGCCGTTACTGGAGTTTTCGGTGTCGGCAGCGCTTACAGCAATTGCAATAGTACCCCTTATATGTCCTTTCTTATTTCTTCATGTCCCTAGGTTGAGATAGCCCACTCATTTGTAACATTTCTCTGTTGAGTGACCATTCTTCCCGCACTCTTGACATTGCAATCGCTCCGTGTACCCCACTTGTCGGTAGCAATTTTCAGTCTCGTGGCCCGTCCTCCGACACTCCTGGCAGACAGGCAGTGGTTTGTCGGCGTCTGTGCTCCGGGATGATGACTTAGCCATGGGTTTGGCTAGATCTGACCGGGATTTGGAGATTAGTCCACTTTCTATCCTTGATGAAGAGTCGCTGCCAACATTTTTCACGCGGCTGAGAATGTACAAACGAGCAAATTCATGGCGGATGGCTGCCTCGACTAAGGGAAGAGGGTTGCCTTTGAGTAAATCCCATTTTACAGCGTTGTGAGTGTCGTTTATGTCCGCCATAAAGTGGAAAAGTCGCATCTCTTGATGGAGTTGGCTAAATGTGACAATGTTTGTTGAGGATGTCATGGGATTTGGTTGTCATCGGTATATCTCTCGCCATATCATCTGGAACATACTGTATAGTTGTTCTAGAGTTCAATGACCTTGTATTTGGCGATTGGCTTTCACAATGAGATCAAAAATCTTCAAGGAATCGCTCCAACTGCTGAATGTTGTGGCGAGTCCATCGCAGAAATCCTTGGATGATGGATATTCCGCAAAATCATTTACTAGATCATCTTCAATTGCAGGTAGGATCCAGGAACAAATGGTGAAATCCATTTGTTCCCTTTGCGAGAATGTGGGATCGTTGGAGACGGGGCTGGCGATTCGCCAGTAATGTGCTGAAGTTGTCCCCTTCCGCCGATGGCTACCCTCATTAGCCTAGACTACATGTAATAATTGTGATTTTTTAGTTTGACTGAAATTAAGGGATTCTGATAGTTTGTGGGTGTAGGCGCTTGGTATGTGGATGCTAATGGGTGAAGTTGTTTAAGATCCATAATCCACAACATACCCAGTATATTCTCAACTAAGTTGGGATCTGTAGGGGTCAGATGTACGCAGACTTACCCTTGTAATTATACAAATAGGCAATTTCTGTTGCGACCCAATATGCATTGGGTGTAGTTGTTCGAGAAATTTGGCAAATTGAGTAGATTGATCCTCTATGGCTGGGAATGCTTCTAACCATGCTGCCGGAGCAATTTCTTTGGATGTCTATTCCAACATCCTGTTGGGTAGATGATGAGGTTCACAATTTTAATCTAAGGATTCGATCTTGCTCGGATATCATGTTTAAATTCAAGAGTCGAATAGAGTAGAAATTTATGTGTCTCCCATTGTATGATTTACAATATGTTTAAATGAGGAAAGGATCATCAATTGATCCTTTCTTTTTACAGATAGCCGAGATTTCGTCCCCTTTCCTAAAAAGATATTGTTACTGAAAGAGGTCTTATCAAAGATTCCAAATCGAATATGTGGTCTGAAGGACAAACATCTACACAAATGTAAGCTTGTATTCATAATACCGCGATGCATTCCTGGATCTAAACAAACACTTCAGCCATCGACAATGTGAGTGAAATGTCGCTCTTCATATAATTAAGATTGTTGCCTAGCTATGCACGTAAGGGTCCGTTTGGCAGTCGGATTGGTCCAATCCGGCTTCGCGGACAACTGCTGGTAAGCTATGGGTTATGAATTTTTTTTCTCTGTTTGGTACTAGCCATTTGGGATACCGGCCTAGAAGCATCCCTCATTTGGTATGAGTGATTATACCTGTGGATATCCTCCATATTTAGGATTATGGCGTGCATTTACACAAAAGCCATCGAAATCAATAAGATTATGCTGACTTTTTGTGTTAGCCTCTGATCTGCATGCGGTTCCAATGAGGCCGGCTTGATGAAGCTTCTAGACGAAAGCGGCGACAAGATTGTATTTTTCAGACGATTAATAGTTGATCAAACTTAACCTGATTTCCCCCTGAGTTCTGATGATTAATACCACAATTTAGATCCAGTTCCATTGTTCATTTCTAGGATTTCTCATCGTACAACACAAATCCTCCTCTACAGAGCCTGTTCCACTTCAGAGGAGGATTTCTCTGTAGTGAAGGATTTATCATCCTTCACTAAAGAGGATTTACATCGGACAACACAAATCCTCCTGTACATCAAGAACCCAACAGCAGCAATTTATCTCCTTGATGGTCAAACACAGATTCATTCCGGAATCCATTTTCTCCCCTTCACGCCTCAACTCTCTGCTACCTCCACCCAATTTTCGGGCACCCAACAGCCCAAGTCAAAGCCCGACGCTCTTCAAAATGATGGCCATTGAGCAGGCAAGGGAACCCAAGCCTCCAATGGAGGCATACAAGAAACTACAAGAAAGGATTTTGGTGGTTCTTAGAAGAACCGGTCGAGTTGCTCTTCTTGTCGTCCACCGTTTAGGTTTTGATTTTTATATTTGGTATTTTGGTAATAATGGAGTGTTGTAAGGGTAAAAGCGTAAATTGACAAATTGGCTAAAGGCAGGATAAGATAAACCCATCATGAATTACGAGTAAAAAGATTAGGCAATCCATGTTTTATCCCTGCCCGAGCAGTAATCCGTCGGGCAGGGGAACGACTACTGGATACCAAACATCGGACAAATGGGATCACTATCTGTAATCCCACTTTATCCTTCTACCACCAGGGCACAAAACGACAATTAATCTACTCTTGATATCAACAAATCACGGAGAATAAGTACCAAAAAACAAAAAATCATGAAGAATATTATTATCCCCGTGAATACATGGGGTAGTTGTCGTAATAGTGTATCAATTGTATACGTATATGTGTGTATATATATATATGGAAATTCTAGCTATTTCCATGCTTGTATTCATAAGAGGAGACGTCTAAATGATATTCAGTGTCTCTTCTTTGATGGTGTGTGGACAGAAACTATTTCTGCTGTCAAGTAGGGTGTGCTCTTATACTTCAAAAAATACTTTGAGGAACCGGACAATATGCGACCAGGTTTTACATTTCGTTGTGATCACACTTTATCGGCAGAAGACAACATGATGCTTATATCAGAATTTTCGGAGGTAGAAATATTTGAGACTCTGTGTTCCTATTCGAGCAAAATGAGCCCAGGCCCGGACGGAATACATGGTATGTCCTCCAAGCACATTGGGAAACAATAGAAAGAGACTATATTGACTTCCTTCGAAACTTCCATCATTCAGGAAGATTTGTGAGAGGCCTAAATGCTACATCAATTATTCTGGCAGCAAATGTACTTTCTCCTTCCGAGCCTGGTCATTATCACCCTATTTCACTAGTCGGAAGTGCTTATAAAATATTGTCAAAGTTGTTTGCCAATAGGATGAAAAAAATAATATGCAAGTTAATTTCCTCCCAACAACTTGTTTTCATTAAAGGCCGACAAATACAAGATG
>JAOWBN010187903.1:0-16117 GCA_028565015.1 Pinguicula moranensis | reverse complement strand
CATTACAAGGATAGCTCACCAAACAGGAAGAAGCTATGTATCGGTATTCCTATAAAAAAGGGTATCGATAAGTTGATAGTCATGATAATCTGTTTGGTGAAGATTGGATGTTGGCGATGAACTGAATACTGAGATGCTTGTGCAGTCATGACGTTAGGGGAGCCATGTATCCGATCACCTTTAGCTATAATAGAGGGTGTGACGGAAGGGCGAGCTATACAGTTCATGATCTAGGTTCCAACCGCTGATTTCTACTGTAAGGATTCACTACTCATAGGAGTGTTAGTCTTGGACTGTCCTTTGTATCTTTTTCTTTGTTTTTAAATATTTTTCATATATATTAAATTTGGCTTAACAAAAAAAAAAAAAATATAAATATTGAAAAATTCAAAGAATGAATAAAATATAGACAAGTATCATAGTTGCTTCTAGTAAATTCTAGTCTAATCATAAAGGCATCAAATCTTTTGTACCATTGTTTAGGTGCTTGTTTCAACCCATAAAGTGATCTTTTAAGTAAGCAAACAAAATCAGATTGTGTGTTATCAGCAAAACCAAAGGGTTGATCCATATATATTTCTTCTTCCAACTCTGCATTTAAAAAAGCGATTTTAACATCAAGCTGTTCAAGTTCTAAATCTAGACAAACAACATAGGAAAGCATAACTTGAATATTTTTGTTTTTAACGCTTGGAATTTTTTTTTTAGTGTAATCTACACCCTCCTTTTGAGAGAACCCTTTAGCTACTAGTTTAGTTTTAATTAAACATGGATCAGTAGGTAATATACCTTGTTTTACTTTATACACCCATTTACACTCTATGGTTTTCTCATTCTTTGGCTTAGGCACTAAACACCAAGTCTGATTTTTTGTTAGTGAATTCATTTCATCAAGCATATCATTTTTCCATTTTTCAGATTCCTCACAATTAACAGCAGATTGAAAAGATTCAGGTTCAAATACAGTGCAACTATCACCCACAGAAAAAGTAAAATTAATTAATTCAGCAAAGTTCACATATCTAGCAGGCACTTTCTTAGTTCTCACACCTTTGTTAAGGGCAATACTGTCGGAAGTGGAGCGAAGGGACTGATCAGTTTGAACTTGATTAGGTTCTGAGGATTCCTGAATTAACTCAGTTTCCTCAGATTGGATAAATTCCTGTGAGAGAATTATTATGTCCAGCTCCTCCTGAAAAGAAGCTTCCCTAGACTCCACCCTTTTTGATGTTTCAGCAGAATTAACAGGCAGGCAAGGAAAGAAGGATTCATTAAATATCACACTTATTAAAATGTTAACTCTAGGTACACTTCTATCCCATAATCTGTAACTTTTTGTGGCTTCTTGATAACCAAGAAATACACTTTTTATAGAACGAGTATCCAGTTTTGCAGACTTTGTATGTGCATAAGCTGCACATCCGGACACCCTCAAATGAGCCAAATTCTGGTCTCTACCGGACCAAACAAGCTCAGGGCATTTTAAGTCCAAGGCTTCTGAGGGACTTCTATTTATCAAATAGGAAGCCGTGCTCAGAGCCTCGCCCCAGAAAGATTTATTTAATCCAGAAGTAACAAGTAAACATCTAACTTTATCTAATAAGGTTTTGTTCATACGTTCAGCAACCCCATTCTGCTGAGGTGTGTATCTAACCGTTCTATGTCTAGTTATACTACAATCAGAACACCAATTATCTAAAACAGAATTACAAAACTCTAAGCCATTATCAGTTCTAAGAAATTTAATTTTTCTCTCAGTTTGATTTTCAATTAGAGTTTTCCATATCTTAAATTTTATAAAAGGTTCATCTCTAGTACGTAATACTTGTCCATTGCAAATGGAGCTGAAAGAGTCATCATTGACAATTCTTTTAGTTTTGTGCTAATAATGGACTAGAGCAAAATGACTCTATTAAATTCCAGGACTTCTATTTAGGCCTTGTTTTGCGCAGACCTTCTTTTACTTCTTCTTCTTCTACTACTTCTTCTTATTTTTAGGAGGGGTGTTTTGCGCAAGTACTTAAAAGATAATTATTTAAAATTCTATTTTAATTATATATTACCAAAATAACCATGCCGTGTCCGGGTCTGTGCCGGGTCCGTGTCCGGGCCCGGGTAATATTGACACGAAATTTATTTTAAAGTTTGAGAAAATTACAAATATGCCATTCTAATTTTTAAGAAGGAAAAAAGCATGTATTGAGGTGTTTATTTTTTAGAAGATTTACCTTCTTAAAATAAGAGAAGTAGTAGAAGGTTGACTGCGCAAAACACTAATTTTTTGAAAAAAAATGTTTATAAGCCAATTATAATTTTAAGAATCCTGCGCAAAACAGGCCATTGGTCTCCAAAATGGCGGAGGAATTCAGTTCGTCTGCCAGCTCAGCTAGTACCTCTGCTGATTCAAAGAGGCGCTGACTCTGGCCTTCTGTATTACGATGGATACCCACCTCCACCGAGTATCATCGTGGCTGAAAAGCGCCTTCTTTTCTCGTCAATGGTACGATCATATTTTACGTGTTAGATTATAAAGTTAGACAAAATATAAAAACATTTTTAAAAGTTAAATAACACAATATAACAAATTGAAATAATATAAAGGCAGAATTTTGAATAATATAATTAATCTTCGGGGTCAGGGGCCATACTTTGGGGCCTAAATTATTCCTTGACTGAATTTCAATTATTCTCCCGATGTTTAGAATAATAGAAGATGAATATTAATATAATTTCTATATTCGTTTCTCCAAAAAAAAAGGGTCGCTTTTTTGCGACGTAGGATCCCTTACACCAAAGTCAAAGCAAGAATCTATTATAAATATTTCTTCTTTATCCTATCTATTTTTTTTTCTCAATTTTTGCCTCCTTTCATTCGTTGGTGGTCGTCCCTCTTCATCGGGAAATGGATGAAGTTTTTCTTCCATTTGATTGGTGGAAAGTGACACCTTGCTTTCCATTTGTCATGTGTAAGAGATGCTACCTTTTGGGTTGGACACGTAAGGTGTCTTTGGTTTGGTGCATATTTTTCAAATGATCAATTGAGTTGGTTGGCTTTGATTTGTCCAACAAAGGTGGACCTTTTATTTTGGCTTCTCCTTCTTTGGTGATCATGCTGCGTGGGATGGCTCCATGGCCCATTCCTTTCCTCAGCTTTCGATAGCCTAATGGCCCGTGAGTTTCGGCACCATATTTCGGCCCCATCACCAGTCCCTCGTGCAATCGACAGATTTTCTTTACAAAAAATCTTTAGTCTATTTTCTTGGACTCCTCCAGGTATCGCTGTCACTAGGTGACTCTTCCACTTCCTTTCTTCATGAGCTTTCCCTTTTGCCTATTTAAAATTGCACAATCAATCAACATTTCTCCTCGACGATTATGGCCAAAAATGGAAGCTCATGGATTTTTTTTCCTTTGTCTTTTTGTCTTTTCGATTTTCTTCTAATCGTCTTTTTCCTCCTTTGCCACTGTTTGGTCCTAGTCCTGTGGTGCCCCTGGGATGGTTGGGCGAGGTTGTTGGGGACCCGACATTCGTGCAATGGAGTGGGTGCATGTTGGCTCACGAGAGCATGAGTTTTGATCCGCATTGGAATATTGTCGTCGTAAAGCCTGAGCGTGATTGGGGAACTGCGGAACTGAGCTGGAATCCACCCGAATAGCACATGCTGCGCTTTGGGGTGTTTTATGCGATGCTTGTGGTTGTGCGAGTCATCATATTGCACGGATGGAGGCCGCTAGTGCTTATATTCAGTATCTGAAAGGCTCAGTTTCTTCCCTATCTCAACAAATCAATCGCTTGGAGGTTCTTCATTCGAATACGTTTCACTGTCTGGACCAAGTACAATTGCTTTGGCTTCTCCAGGGAAATCTTGGTTAGATAGGTACGAGGAGGCTTTCCTGCGCCGCTTTCTTTAGTCTGCATCGTTCAATCGTTTGGTGTCCAGTCGAACCACAGAGGCGATCATAACTTGTGACCTAAATGAGCTGATTAGGGGAAATTGTACCCTCGCAGTTGATGAGTTTTCTCATCTGATGTAGGGTCTGTTTGTTGCTTTTATATTTAATCGTTTCTTGTAGATGATTCTCTGTTTTCTCAAAACTCCTAGTGTAACGGCTAAAGAGTAGTGTAATGGTTCTTCTCGAATATCAATGTAATGGTACTTCTCGCACAACAACTGATCTCCTATTTTCTTCTTGTTTTCCTCATTGTAATTTGCGAATTTCAGCTTCTGGATCTTGTCGACTCGTTGTTTGCTTGAATCCATCCGTGTAATTAAGTTGCAGTTGAGTAGCTCGGTTACAATTTTGAGGGGAATGATGGGCAAGTTGTTTTGGGATTTGCTTTTGGGTCTACTGACTTGTTAGGACAAGTTTGTGATGTTTCAAATCTCTTGCCATTTTCTAGTTTTTTGGATGGTGTGGCAAGCTACTGAGTTGCGGCCGTTTTAATGGATGGACCGTGGGCATGGGCTCTAATTCTTCTTAGGCTCCGTTTGGTAGCCGGTAGATAAGCGAATAAACCTGGGTTTTGGAGGGTTATCCAGGTTTATCCGTCATTTGGTAACCTGAAATTTTTTGACTCCTGGCCCGAAGAATAGAACTCGGCCCGGGATAACTCGACTACTTGTCCCCAAATTTTGTCCGAATTTTAAGACGGATTGCGCTATCTCACTTTTATCCCACGTGCGAAAATACCAAAATATCTCTGATTTTAAAATATTTTACAAAGTGTACCAAGTATAAAAAGATTTCTTTCCCCAAATTTCCCAAAACTTCCAATCCTAATCGATAGCGTCTCGCCCAACTTCATCCTCCAGTTCTTCGTTCCTTCGCCTGCACAAGAGTTGGTTCGGTTGAAGACATCATTTTTTTACAAACTTGTTTGATTCTGCTTCTCGTAGTCTCATGGGTGGTGCAAAATTTCTTTACTTTCTGTTTTCATCTTTCTCCATTTTCATCCCCTCGACTGCTGCTGCTTTCACTCCCCAAGACAATTATCTAATCGTCTGTGGATCAAACGCCAGTGTATTAACTCTCGATAATAGACACTTTGTTGGGGATTTCTCGGACAAGGGCTCAGCTTATCTTTCACGAGGTAAAGGATTTGCTCTCACAAATCCAAAACCTTCTCCCATTCTCGAAGGAACAGCAAGAATTTTCACTTCTCCTTCGAGTTATGCATTTGAAATCAAGAATATGGGCACCCATTTGGTGCGTTTTCATTTCTCACCCTTCACTTCCGGCAATTATGATCTCAGAAACGGAAAGTTCAGTGTTTCAGCAAATGGAGTTTCTATTTTGAGCAGCTTTGATTCCAATTCCACTGTTATTAAAGAGTTCTTTCTAATAGTTGATAAAGAGGAGCTGGAGATTTTGTTCAGTCCTGTTTCTGGTTCAAGCTTTGCTTATGTTAATGCAATTGAAGTGTTTTCTGCACCTAAAGATTTCTTCATTGATGCTGGGGGAATAACACTGATTAGCCCTAATGGGATTCAAGAATTTAAGCAGAACCTTTCATTGCAAGTATTGGAAACTCTTCATAGGATTAATGTTGGTGGTCCTAAGTTGACCCCTTTTAATGATACCCTTTGGAGAACTTGGATTCCAGATGAAGATTTTCTGGTCTTTAAATCAGCTGCTAAAAGAGCTCAAACATCTGCTCCTCTGAATTACCAGCCGGGCGGTGCAACTAGAGAAAGTGCACCGGATATTGTATACATGACTGCTCAGCAAATGAATCTAGATAACCGCAGTTCATCTTTCATATTCAACATCACTTGGGATTTCCCGGTGGCACCCGGAGATTCCACACACTTCATCCGCTTGCATTTCTGTGATATTGTTAGCATTGCACTCAATACATTGTATTTCGATGTGTTTATAAATGGGGTCACTGCATACAAAGATATGGACTTATCTGTTCTTGCTTTCCATCAGCTTGCATCTCCTTATTACATTGATTTTGTGGTGAGTAACAACAACATGAAAGATTCTGATAATGTGGTGAGGATAAGTGTTGGCCCTTCTGAGCTAAGCAGTACTTCAAGGAAGAATGCCATTCTGAATGGGGTGGAGATCATGAGAATGCTGAATTTTGTGCCTGCAACTACAGTCCCTAAGAAGAGAAGTGTGTGGATGTTGGTAGGATTAGTTGTTGGAGGATTGGTTTTCATAACCTTACTGTTTCTGGCTGCTCTAGTCATTCTCAGATCCAGGAAAAGGAAACAAAAGCCAAGACAAAGGCGCGCTGATAGTGCAGGATGGACTTCTCTACGCGGTTATGGAGGTAGCTCTCACGCCACGGTCTCTGAAGGCACTGCTCTTGCTGCTCTTGGACCATATGGCTACTATGGCCTCAAAATCCCCTTCACTGATCTACAGTCAGCCACAAACAACTTCGACGAGAGCCTGATAATCGGGTCAGGCGGATTCGGGACTGTCTACAAAGGGATCCTTAAAGACAACTACATTAAGGTTGCAGTAAAACGAGGAGTATCTGGTTCAAGACAAGGTCTCCCAGAATTCCAAACTGAGATCACAGTCCTTTCAAAGATTCGCCATCACCATCTTGTTTCACTCGTGGGCTACTGTGAAGAGCAATCTGAGATGATTCTGGTTTATGAATATATGGAGAAAGGACCATTGAGACACCATTTGTATGGAACTGATTTACCTCCGTTGTCATGGAAGCAGAGGCTTGAAATCTGCATAGGTGCAGCTAGAGGACTTCACTATCTTCACACAGGATCTGCTCAAGGGATCATACACAGAGATATCAAGTCAACCAACATTCTCCTCGACGAAAACTACATCGCTAAGGTTTGTTTGTTAAGACAATATATATAGTTAAGGTTTTATGTCACGGATACCATGTTAGACAATAGATTTTAGGAGAAAGACTCTGATATCATAGTAGATAATAGAGGCAATGTATACAAGAGTTAAACTACTTTATAAAGATACAAATCAGACAATGCAGAGGGCCTTTCTCCATGACCGGAGCTGGAGGGGGGTTGGAGGGGCCGCGACCCCCCACCAACAACCCCCACTCCCAATGTACAAATTTTCGAAAAAAAATTTAAGTTCTCATGGTTTGTAACTCGTATCCAATTTGTGTCTCGTCCCCTTTGTACTGACTCCCTTCACCGGGAATCCTGTCTTGGCGTCTGAGTTTCTGCTTATTATATATAACCATGGACTGTATTGCATTTCTCTGACTTGTTTTTCCATCATTTTCCGCCACGCCAAGGTTGCTGATTTCGGCCTCTCAAGATTGGGGCCTTGTGTTGACGAGACTCATGTCACCACCGGCGTGAAAGGCAGTTTTGGCTATCTTGATCCTGAATATTTCCGGCGGCAGCATCTGAGTGACAAATCCGATGTCTATTCATTCGGCGTCGTTCTACTCGAGGTTCTCTGTGCTAGGGCGGCGGTTGATCCGCTGCTTGCCAGAGAGCAAGTGAATCTTGCTGAATGGGCCATGGAATGGCAAAAGAGAGGGATGATCGAGCAAATCGTGGATCCGCATCTCGCTGGTCAGATAAAACCGAGCTCTCTGAAGAAGTTCGGCGACACGGCGGAGAAATGTCTGGCGGATTACGGGGTGGATAGGCCGACGATGGGGGATGTTCTTTGGAACCTGGAGCAAGCATATCAGCTACAGATTAATGAAAGCCAGACAGAAGAGGGAGATGAAAATGGTGATGCTGATCATCCATGGTCTCCGATGGTTGCTCCGGGAGATTCTCCGGCCGTCAACGGCGATAGTGAAGATGCCGCTTCCGATATTTCGACGAGCCGCGTGTTCTCTCAGCTCATAACCAGTGAAGGCCGATAAATAGTTATGTACAATTATTTTTAAATATAATAAAATATTTTTTTCAACAGTTAGTTTGGAATCTGGTTATTTCTAAAAATTGTTTTTTAATTTTATAATGAACATCAATAATATGCTACTGTTCTGATTGAGAGAAATAACTGCTGATTTGAAATTTTTCTTCTCCTTTATAATTCGGATTCTTACAGACGTACGGTACAGTAATAGACAATAGTACGGGACGGGTATACAATACAATCAAATTTCAATGTACCGCTTCACCACCGAGGGTTGAAAATTGAAAGTCGTTAATCGTATCGTTGTCTTAATATTATTCCCCAATTCTCCACGCATTCAATTGATATTCAGCAATTATTGATACGCTGGCGGGCTTAGGGTTTTGATTCAAGCGAGGATAGCGACTGAATTGAGGATGACGGAGGTGATCCTCCATGTTTACGACGTGACGAATAGTGGGAGCGACAAGACGAATAACACAATTATGAATATTAACAGGTTTTTCAAAGATGGAATCGGCCTGGGCGGAATATTTCACAGCGCTGTTCAGGTTTCGGAATCCTTATCTTTTATGTGCTTGTTCTGATGCCTATCTGAAAACTGCTGCTTGTTGATTCTCGACTTGCTCGTTTTCCTTGTTGTGGATTAGATCTGTTGATTTTGTCCCCTGTACATTAGTATCATGTATAGTGTTCTCTTGTGCTAATATGGGTTTTGGTCAACGTGCTAATGGTATCCGCCTTCTCAGTTGTGATGTAAAAAAGAATTATGTTAGCACTAGTTCCTCAATTATACATTTTGCAGCAGTGGGTTGTAGGTCCATTGCATGAACATACAGTTATACTCCTTCAACACTATGTAACTCTGTCCTCTGTGTGTAGCCTAAGAAAATCCGTCAGGACATTGTAAAGGAGAGGGTGAGGACTGTGATTTTATTTGCTATCCATTATTCTATTTCCTGTTTATGCATAAAGGTTCAATTATGGCTTTATCTGTTATGTTTACTTGATTAATAGGTTTATGGAACCGATGAGTGGTCCTTTGGGTTCTGTGAACAAGGTTCCGGGGTATTTAACTGTCCATCTACAAAGAATCCGATGTATACATACCGGGAAAGCATCGTTCTAGGCAAAACAGATTTTTCTGTTTTCAAGGTCAATCAAATAATTAGAGAACTCAGTAGAGAGTGGCCAGGCTACTCATATGATTTGCTGGCAAAAAATTGCAATCATTTCTGTGATGAGTTCTGTGAAAGACTTGGCGTGCCAAAACTTCCAGGTATCACTTTGTTTGGCCTTTTCAAATGCATATGGATTATTTTAATATGCATATGCTGCCAATCCATACTATTTTGTGTTTAAGGTTCTTCAGGCAAATTCGAAGAATTCTTACTACATATATTAGAATTGCTTGCAAGAACTCTTCAAAGTATTTATAAAGTAGCTTTTAGTTATGTTTCAAAGAAGGTTACTAGAATCGCCAAGAACTAGTAATTGAGAAGTACCTTTAGTTATGTTGCAAAGAAGATTTCTAAATCAGTTTAGGAGCTCAGTGATAACTATAATGAGTTCATTCCCATTCAAAACGACTTAATTGGATATTTGAGTTTGTCCTGGATTCAGGAAGCACCTATTCCTTTCTCCTTTCCGAGCACATGCACGATCACTAGCTGTTCTTATGGATTCCTTGGGATAGTTTGCTGCGTGAGCCGACTGAATTGCATGTTTTTTCTGCTAAATATATTGATCAGTTCCATATATGATTATCATATGGAACATTCATTATGGACAATGTCTTGTGGTCTTTTCCTTTTATCATTTGGAGCAGTCATGTCGAATATCTTTCCCTTATGGTTTCTTTCACAGGTTGGGTAAACAGATTTGCTCATGCTGGGGATGCAGCTGTAGAAATAGCAGGAAACACGGCCTACAGAGTAAGTATTTCTCCTCTTAGGCTTTCATTTTATATTTTCTTTTGATCTACTTTCAGCCATAGCCCATATGTAAATCAGATAGCTGAGCGACCTATATCCCAAATTAAACCTTTTAACCACACTCACGGTGCATTAACAAAGATCTCATAACAGTTTACAAGGATTTATCTTGTCCAAAGCAGGGCGTGCATATGCTTCTAATCTTTTTGAAATCTGGGTTTATGAGGTTTCTCAGTAATTGAGAAACTTGCTATGTCTTCCTTGAACCATCCAAGTGTAAATCCGAGATTGATTTTTGGCATTTGCTTTCTGCTTGTTCGCTGCAGTTGAAACAAGCTAAAACAGAAATTGTATCTGCTAGCAAAGTGGCATACCAGTTTTTAGCAGGAGTCGCCTCCAACAATTTGATTACGGCTTCAAATTCCCCCAGCAACCCGAACAACCAGACTCCTGGATTCCAAGCCACTTGGTTCAAAAACCTTAACTTTCTTGGTGCTAAACCCTCCAGTAGTTCAGAAGTTGAAAACAGCAACCAAGATGTGATACGCCGGCAGCAAAAGCAAGAGGTAGAAGCATTCCTAAAGCCAAACTCTCAACATGATACATAAAAATGTAGTTCATGTCAGCCATCCATTCTCGCTGGTGCAGGCTACCTAAGAAGTTCTGGTGTTTTATTTCGTTTTTCTGTTTTACCTGAAGCATGTGGACAACTTGTTAACAGTTTGGCCAAATTTTTTTTACCTTGTCTGAAGCATGTATTCTAGGATGTCTGTCGCCGAGTCAGTTTCAGGTAGCATAAGCTCCATTTGTACCTTAAATTATTCTCAATGTTTATATGCTTATTTTCCCCTGCCTTGCTTGAAAGAGTACCAAGGAAAATGTTATAATTTGGAGTGCTTTCAATTGAAGATTTGTAGACTTTTGGGTATTTACAAATGTTTATGCACTTTTGAGTAGAGACCGAGTAAATCAATGATGGTATTTACAAACACCCCAACACGGCAGTGCCCGTGAATCTCCCATTTTCAGTGTGTAAAATTAAAGCCCAGGAGATACTACGCGAATACAAAAGGTCTTAGAATTGACCAAGTAATCAATGAACCACGGGCCAACCAACCCTGAAGGAAAAACAGGGTTGATCCGATTCAAACCCGACAACAACAGCGATCCGAGACCGGTTGACCATCGTCATGCTAACGGTAAATTGAGACGCCGTTACTCCCTAAAGAACGTCCGTGTTGGTTTTAGAGAGAGATTACTCACTGAGTGGAGTAAATGACCATTAGTCCCTTGTATTATGCTTATTAGCCAACTTATTCTCATGTACTTTCAAAAGAGTCACTTTAACTCCCTGTACAATTAAAAACAACCCCACTGCTCCCAAGAAACCCGCACGCGCGAGTGCGCGTCTGGGAAAATATTTGTGGGATGGAAATATCGATTTTACCCTCTACTTTCTTTCTATCGTTTTTCTACATTTTGTTTTATCCGCAGACTGAAACCAACGCCTCCCTATTTTCCACTTTCAGGCTCGTCAACACAACAGAGACAACGCAAACAAATTTATCAGTACCCGAAAACGCAATTGGCCAACAAGTCATGTTGGAACCATTCAATCTCCCCGGCATGGCCGTTGTTCATCAAGGAGAAGGTAACCCTCTTCAATTGGGAAGTGCATCCGCCACCTCCGACGGCGGATCGGTCTTCCGCGTGGTGGCGGGCCTTGACGGGAATGGGGGAACTGTGTCATTGGAGGCCATTGATCAGAAAGGGTGCTACATTTGCAATGAGAATGAAGACGGGTCGAGGATTGGGCTCAAATGCATTTCTGATAAGCCCGAAGATGACGGATTGATGCGGGCCTCGAGTTTCGGGCTTGGAAGAGGGTTTGCGGAGTATCATCCGATCAGCTTTACGGCTAGAGGAGTTCATCGAAACTTTGTTCTGGTTCCATTGCTGAGCTTGAGAGATGAGTTCTACAAATATCATAGGCTGATCCACTTGAATATCAGAATTGTGTTCAATCGAATTATAAGATTCTTTACCAAATAACTACTCTTGACTTCACTTACTTCGATGTTCTCCAGTGACCAAAATGAAGATTTCCAAGATTCTATTCGAGCATCTTGATTTCAGGTGTCTTTTTTCAATGCAATATCCATTCACCCGTGACCGACAAACGTCAGATGTGATGGAGAGGATGGAGAGATGAGTCGCATTGGAAGAAGCAAATCACTCAATCAAGGGCGTAAGCCTACTGGGCATAGCCCCATTCCAACCTTCCCCTGTCTTGTTTTTCTTTGAAAAAGCCATTTTTAGTATTATTATTATATGATTAAATTTAAATATTTAATTAATATATTTAATTTTATTTTTTAGAGAAATCATGTGATTTATATGTATACTTATTAAGTAAATTTGAACACCTGCAATTATTATTATATAGAATTTATTTAAAAAGCTTAACTTATTTTTATGAATTTGTTTCTATTGTTGTATTGATTTCCTGTTTGGATTAATTTATTTTAAATTTAATATCCACACAAAAAATTATTTATAGCACTCTAAGAAAAAATATTCTAGATCCACAGTTCTACAGATCTACGGGTTGATTCAGTTTACTTTTACATCGTTGTAACAAAAGAAAGCAGTACACGAAACCTAAAAATCCGTTTTTCCAATGGAAGGGGAAAAAAATATAAATGAAAAGGCAACGCAAGTGCCTTTTAGATTCCCCACAGATATCTTGGACTGGATCCAACCCAACAACAGATTTGCCAAAAAAACTTCGATGGTGGTCAAAAGATTTCATCTTGAAGCTAATATCGCCCACCACCTCAACCCGCCCCACCCACCATGTGCCTCTGTGTATAAGAATACCTGTTCATGTATTTATTGTCTATATGTAAACTGAAGTTGCTGTGGCACCCATAGCTACTATTCAGAGTTACCCAAAGTGTTTTCTTCCAAATTCCAATATGCGTGTCTGTATTTGCAATTAGAGATTGACGGGGTGGCCTTTTCTTTTCGTTTCCTTGTCTTTTTATAAAGCAGACAAACACCCTTTCCTTTTCCTTTTGCCTTCTTCATCTGCCCTTGTATTCCTAGTATGTATTGATATATACGTGTGTGTATATACTTTCTTTTTCAATTCAAACGTCGTCGCCGATCCCTTCTTCGCCCCAACTTTTTGAAGAACAGACAACCAACGAGTCTCGCCTGATTGATATGTTTCATGGTCTAAACAGTCAAACCTTGTTTAGTTTAGTGATTGGCTGATTATCGGGAGCTATCCGCTTCTGTTGAGTTTTGTCGGTGATTTTTTCAGGTTTTTGATTTTCTGTTCCCCTCATTTTTCCTCCTTGTTCACGCATGATTTCTGGGTTCTCCTTGATTTCGGTGCTGACAATTTCCAGTGGCTTTGATTTTAAATTTTTGGTCTTTTGTGATCGGGAATTATGAAAATTATCTCTGTGCCACAGGAAAGAAGTTGCTATCTTTGGGAAGCTGATCCTTTATAGAAAAGGAAAAGTTTGGTTAGAAGTTGCTGAGTTACTGTCAATTGTTACTTGTATTTTTTAATTCAGTTGCTACATGTATTCAGTCATTAAATATGTGCCCAACTGCAGTGCTGGTAAACTTGCTGTTTTGGGGGTGTTATAATCTGCTTAATTTCTATTAGGCCTGCGATTGCATTTTTTACTGTCAAATTCTCAGTTGCTTGATTTGATAATATTGAATGTCAATACAACTAGAATTTGAGCAAAGTGTTGCACTTGACCTACTGTAACATTTCTTCCGTTTCAATCTTTCCTATAAATGCATAGAGATGTGGGGAAATGTCAAAATCTCTCTCGTGCTGCATTTTACTTAAACTGAACAAGTTCAGGTAAAGTGAGAATTTTGCTACTGAAAACTAATTTCTGAGAAATGGTGTGCTTAACTGGGGATAGTCTATATCTAGCAAGTACTGTCTCTGGCATGTGATGCTTACTGGAGATATTATTTGCTGATGTTGTAGGAAATAGAAGATGGCGAGGTTAAGTCGAGGTTTTAGTTATACAATGCAAAATGATGCTGTCTCGGCAGTGTCAGCAGATGTAGTTTTTGCCACAACTCGTTTTCCAAAATATAAAATTGGAGCCAACAATCAGATCCTGGAGATCAAAGAAGACTCAAAATTCTCATCTATGAAGGATTTGGTTGCCAGAGAAAGTGCACTGTTGTTGGAGCAGCAGCAACGTCTTTCTGTGCGCGATCTTGCTAGCAAGTTTGAGAAGGGTTTGGCTGCTGCTGCTAAGCTATCTGATGAGGTTCTTTTCTTATTGCCTTTGCCATAAATTTCATGTCTCGGTATATGGGGGTTCACAAAAAAATGAGTATCGGCATATTGTGCTACCAATTCTTTGGCTGGGGCCGGCCATGTTATGAGCTCATTTTGTTTATTGAAGTGAAAGTTAGCATTGGGTATGGGCGAGCCCAAATATCTGGGCCCTGTTTGGATTTTCATTTGTTTATTTAATGGTTTTCAGGCGAGACTTAAAGAGGCAGCTTCTTTGGAGAAACATGTACTTCTAAAGAAGTTAAGAGATGCACTCAAAGCTTTGAAAGGCCGCGTTACTGGTAGAAACAGAGATGATGTGGAAGAAGCTATACTTATGGTTAGTTGTTTACCATTTCTTCAACCAACTCAAATTGTGCTTTAATAACACGGCATATGCGCTTTCTATAACATGGAATGCAATTAATCTTAATACCCTGTCTCAGAAGTATGAAAGGCTTCATCATTACTTAACATCGCCAAAAAGATTAATGCTGTAGAACATCAACCGAATAGAAATCGCAGTCTGCACAGTGCAGTTCTTTACTCATATTCTGTATTGCCAACCTGCTCGATACTTGTAGAAAATAATAATAAACCTCGTACTTTATCTAGCAATACCAATTAAGGTATATATAATACTACAAATCAAATCCTAATTGAATCTAAAATCATAAATCTTATTCAACTCTAACTCTATCAGTTAAACAAACAACCCTATCAGATAACTACTAAATAACCTATTAATTATCAAATACCAACACTCCCCCTCAAGATGGGCTTCACTAAGCTCATCTTGACTCCTCAGTAGTCGATGGCCTCCCAGCAGTCAACGGTGGCTCATTTAGTTTTTTCCTTCACTCTGGCCCGTCCAATATCCTTCTGATATGGTTCCAGTGTCCGCAGATTGGGCCACCCAATATCTCGTTCAGATCTGGCTAATCCAGCTTCTCTTTCCATTCTCTCGCCAACGCATGACTCTTCACTCCTCTAGCCAACACATGACTCTTCACTCCTCTAGCCAACGCATGGCTAATCAACATCCTCGTGAACACTCTCGACTCCCCCTGAGATGGAGTCTCACTCTCATCACTCCTCAATCGCAATGGCACTCCCAGCTCGATACTAGACGCTCTTCTTGCCGGCTCTTCCAACTCAGGTATAGATCTCCATCTTGCTGTCTGCTCTTGCTCAGGCACAAGTCTCCATCTTGGTGGCACCTCCAGTTCAGTCATAAACCTCCATCTTGCAGGTTTCTTTAGCTGAGTCGTCAATCTCCATCTTGTTGGTACCTGGCTAAGTGTTAGACACCCTCTCGCTGGTTCCGCAACAAAAGATGTCAACTCTGACCAGCAGCAGTCAAACGCTAGACGAGTACAATAAATCCACCCCATGATCGCAAGGCAACAATCCAACACTGTGCGATCGGTAACACCTCTAGAACTTGAACCCAAGAATACCTTTGAGACAGCACAACAGAAGTCCAACACTGTGCGGTCGGTAACACCTCCAAGATGGCACGACAGCATTTCAACATCATGCAAACGATAACACCTCCAAGACATGACTGCACGACATCAATACAACACCGTGCAATCGATAATAGCTTCAACCATCAAACCAAAATCAAAAACAACACTTTCACATCAATTCTCAAATAACGCCTGATTGGATTGCCAAGTTTAGGCGATCAACATCGATCAATAGTACAAGCAGCAATCACCAATCCAACAAAATATCCTTTTTTTCTACCAAAACAAAAATATCCATCAAACGACACCAAATCTACGAAAACTGATTTGACAGATGCGACAGGGTAACCAAACAGAATATTCTGCTTTTTCCGGCGGCGGCACGTGGTAGTAGCGGTGGTGGCGGTGGACGTGCGAACAGCCATGGGTAGATCTCGGCGAGACGATCCTGACCGTGGTGGTCGTAGGGGCAAAAGACGGCGAACGCGCCGGAAATCGGCTGAAAATAGCCGCGGGTGGCAAGCCCCGGCGGCGGCGTACGGCGGTAGGTCTTTGCTGTC
>JAOWBN010187892.1:0-16118 GCA_028565015.1 Pinguicula moranensis | reverse complement strand
AGTCAAGAGATCCGATCACAACAAGACTCTGGTAGACTTGTTGTTCCGGAATCGATCCAGTTATCACGCTTCCGCAACAGGTAACATTTAATGTGTTTAATTTGTTACCAATTATATCCTTTTATTAGATCTGTTCTAGTTATTGGACTACATTTAGGATCGGAGGCACGGTAATCTAGGTGTGAAGAACATCAAAACTTTCAACATTTGTCTATTGGCTAAGTAGTGGTGGTCTGGTCGAGGGCTGTTTTTTGGTATGCCAAAAATTATTAATAATAAATAAAGTGTACAGAAAATATATACAATTTCCTTAGTAAAGGAAACAAGAAAAAAAAAAGAAGAAATACAAAAGAAAACATAAGCATAAAGGGTCCTTTAGTCACTGTCTAACCAGTCCAAGTACTCCTACACTTTGTTTGTTGCAGAATATTAGCTGTTTCTCTTCTGGTCTAATGCTTAATCCATAGTATCAGGTATAATCCACAGTCCCATCACCTCGTGTTGCATAGCTTTAAGGGTATTGCTGGTGCATGGCTGTCTTAACTTCATAGTTGTTATACAACACAACTTTTAGTTAAGTAGTGGTGGAGGTGCAAACTATGGTTCATGTGGTGGTTTGAAGTCTGATCAAGGGAATAAAAGGGTTAGTATACATGCCTCAAAATGGTGGAAGGATGTTCGTTGGGCTGCCTCTTCGGAGCCTTGGTTCACAGAGAATATATCTAGACAGTTGGGTGATGGGGTGGGCATGAGCTTTTGGAAAGCTTGTTGGGCAACATTTGTTCCTCTGCGGTAGGAATTTTCTAGGCTATACCGTGTTGTTATGTGAAAGAAGTGGGGAGAGTGATTGAAGGGGAATGTGAAGGGTGTTTGAGGTGGAGACATGAGTTGAAAATTTGGTAGGAAAATGAATGGGATGAATTAGTTGAGTTATTGTAAGAAGTGCATTTGATTTTGGATAAGCAGGACACTTGGCTTTGGGTAGTATCAAGTTTGGGGTAAATGTTATACTAAAGAGGCGTTTCAAATAGTTTGAAACCAATCGAGGTGGAATCTCAGTAGCATGAATCAATTCTATTATTGAAGGTGTGGGTTTTTTGCATGGAAAGCGTTATTGAACAAGATTCCAACTCGCAATAATCTATCGAAGGAATATTGGAGGACTTACGTTGAATAATGCCTGGGGCGGTCACTGTCGAGAGAGGGCTATAAGTGTTTATCAACTTCCGATTCATTGCACTTTCGCATCAGCGGGATGGAGTGAAATCTACAAACGGATGAGGATTGATTAGTCTTAGTACATAACAAGGAAGGAGTGGTGGTATGGTATGGATTGCGTTGTCGAAATGCACTGTTTAGTCGGTTTTATTGCAGAGGAATCGAACAGTGTTTCAAGATGAGCCTAGGGATCCCACCAATATTGATGAGGAGATTGAGGTTAAGATCTGGAGTTGGTTGTATGCTTGGGAATTGGTGGAGGGGGCGTATACAGTGATGAATTGGTTGTGGGCACCTCTCAATTGTATACGTTTATGTTTTGATACGATGCTTTATAACAATGCACATGTGGTGCTTTTGGGTGGAATGCAAGTTTTTCAATGATTAAAAAACCCCATAGGTATAGTTCATACGCTTGTAACTATCCAGTGCTCAGTGACTACCTGAGAAGCATAGGGATTTTCTATATTTCTTCTGGAGCAGAAACTGACTAGAACTATCCCATGCCACGACTTCTGAGATGCCAATTATTATTCTGTCATGTCATGGTCCAACTGAGGAGAGAATTGTTGTTGCATCATGGACTGTCCGGCAGAATTGAAATTCCCAGAAATTGGGCTGGGCAGGAGCAATGTTCAGAGGCCCAACTTGACCAGATTCTGGAGAGTAAGAGTAACATCACAACAACAACATATCCGATCGCCGCCAATTCTTCAGCAATCATCTTCGCAGATTCCATATAATCAGCACAGGATCTGTCTTCATGCTATAAATATTGAAGTTGTTTCTGCAGCATATTGATTCCGGCTGTAATTTGAGAAGAAAACTTGCCAACAAGAGCCGCTCCTCTCAGAGTTGGTGAAAAGTCTTAACTTGATACGCTATTCAGAGAGAGAGAGAGAGAGGGAGAGGGAGTCAGCATGCCAAGCAGCGAACTGATCCTCTGTCATCTAATCAGTAAACTAAGGATTGACTTTTTCAAGAGACTTGGAAGGACATAAGATCATAACTCTAGAGCAGTGGAGTAATCTGAGCCAACCAACCAAGCGAGTTGGTTTTGTTCAACTCTTACTTATCATGTTTCATTATTTTCAAACTGTTAGAACCGCTTCTGGATAAGTTCAAGTCAAGCAACTTATTTTAAATATTTATATTTAATTATTTTTAAGCATATTTCAAAATGTTATTTTTATAGCTGACAGAAGCAGCTCTTGAGAGTGATAGTCATCTACTTTCTTTTCTATTTATCCACAAAGATGTCAAATATAGAAGATGGGGGAGACAAAGAAAGAGAATGGGGATCTGGTTCTTTTACAATTACATGGGCTTGTCTAAGAGCTGTCTAATGGCGATAGCTGGCACGCTGCCACCGTCACCGCCAATGGTGGCAGTGGCGGCACTATCATTTAAAATTCAAAAATGAAACTGCATTTGCTGGGGTTTGAATCTAGTTTTACGGTTTGAAAGATAGTTTCCTAACAACTGGACTACAAATGCTCGGTATCTAATCTTTTTTTTTCTATTACCTTGTTATTAAACACTTAAATTTATTTTAATAATTTATTCATTCACTTTGGCTTTTAAAAAAATTAAAATTTTAATTTCATTCTAAATGCATAACCCAATAACTATATATATATATATTATAACCTTATCAATCTTTATTTATAAATTATATAAACTATGAACTTATAACCCTAAACTTATAAACTATATAAACTACACAATATATATAAACTATAAAGTATATATTTATATATGTAAGTTTATAAATTCTGAATTATATATATAACCTAAACCCTAATCCATAAACCCAAAAACCCTAAAATCTACAACTATATATATAATAATTTTTAAAATCTACAATGTTTTTTTTAAAAAAAAATACTTTTTTAAAGATGAAGTGAATGAATGAATTATTAAAAAATAATAATTTTTTAGTAACAAGGTAATACAAAAAAGATAATAAACATACCGTGTTTGTAATCCAACGGATTAAAACCTTTTTTTCCTAAGTAGTGAATTCGTGTTTGAGTTCTAATAAACGTAATTTTATTTCAGAATTTTAGGTGTGATGTGGTATTAAATTTAGTAGACCCGACCCAACAGTAAACGGGCTCGGTGCCCTAGGTGCGAGTACGCATATGGACCAACTTACAATTAAATGTGTGCTACTCTTATAAAAACCTTAGTACCAAGGTGATTGATTGTAATCCCACAATCTCTTATAAGTTAATTAATATTATTATTCATAACCCATGTGTGATATATATTCCAACACTCCCCTCAAATCCAACTAGGCAAGCCTGTTGAGGCTTATTTTTATATTGTAGGCAGGTGTATCTCACAACCAACACTGTGCTCAGAACTCCATTTTATATGGCTGACAAATTGTGCTCAGAATTCCATTTCATATGGCTGGGCTTGTGCAATTGTTGGTCACATAGGCCTTTTTTGGATCTTTACGGTGTTGTTAAGCCATATCTGCTCTGATACGATGTTAAATTTAGTAGACCCGACCCAATAATAAACGGGCTCGGACCCTAGGTGCGAGTGCGCATATAGGCTAACTTATAACTGAATGTGGGCTAGTCTCATAAAAACCTTAATAACAAGGTGATTGATTGTAAGCCCACAATCTCTTATAAGTTAATTAATATTATTATTCATAAGTGTGTGATATATATTCTAACATGTGGCACTACCACCGTATAGGTAGACATCAGTACCTGTCTTATAATTAAATTTTATCAGGCCTTAACTTTTTATTTCATTTATTATTATAAATAAATGCGTGACAAGACCATCTGACCCTTGTCGCACAAACAAATGGATAACCTTACTTAATATGGAAAGGTTCGCATCTACTAGACGAAGAAAAGGAAAATACTATAGCTAATCATTGGTAACAGTTAAGGGAAAGATACCTATAGCAATTATTATTGATCGGATTGGGATCCGATGCGAGTTTGCTTGAACTTATAAGGTGAAGTGGATAGTTGATTGATTTTTGATAAAATTCAATTTATTTAGCAGTAATCTAAAATTGAGATTGTCTCATAACTTCCCTATGATAATCGATTACATAATTATGGATTATCCTCTCTACCTAGAAGGCAAGTCCTCTCGGATTCCCCCTCTAACTCCGAGTCCTCCATTTCTTCTGTTTACAGCCGCCATGGATGGAAGATAACAACCTGTTTATTGTTTCACAGAAACTTCCTTTCTCTCTAAAGTGCAGATGCAAATTCCATTATTGGCCGCTTGCTAGATGAAAACACTATCTGCACCTGTTCATTTCATCTCGCACCAAACCCCCACAAGAATTACTACTCTGAGCAGCAATAAATGTATAGGTTTATTACTTGTTTTCTTGTGTTTCTGCTGCCGATTTCCATCAACACATCCGGGTCCCTCTCCCTCCACCGCGCGCTACTCCAGAACGGCACAATCCAATAAGCCGATTTCTGCAAGGAGATCTAGGACATACTTTCTTTGAGAAATGAAGATCACATGCTTAATTCTTAAGACTTCAATTCCGAGGAAGTATTTTAGCCTTCCGAGGTCTTTCATTTCAAATTCTTGGAGAAGATTCTGTCTAAGCTACTGGATTTCATCTTCGTCATTCCCCGTAATGATCATATCATCAACATAACTGATTAGGCAGGTAACAAGCTTATCTCTCTTTTTCAGAAATAGTGTGTGATCAGAGTTTCTCTGGTCGTAGCCATATTTCTTCATGGTTATCGTGAATCTTCCGAACAAGCATCTTGGGGATTGCTTCAGACCATATAGTGTCTTTTTTAGTCTACATCCTTGTCCTATTTGCCAAAGGTGAGAATGTCTGATCATAGTCCACTCCGTATGTCTGAGTGTAATCTTTAATTACGAGACGTGCCTTGTATCTCTCAATAGATCCATCTGCTCGATGTTTAATTGTAAACACCCATCTGCACCCAACTGGTTTTTTTACTAGATGACAAACTGCATTTTTTCCAAGTATAATTCTTCTCAAGTGCCTGCATCTCTGCCACCATGGCATGTCTCTACTCTGCATGCTTTTGAGCCTCAGTCACTGCGGGGTATTGTGGTAGCATATACATATGCTAAGAAGGCCTGAGCTGCTATTGTTAAACTCCCCCTGGCATGATTAGCTACTGGATATCGTGAGGACCGTGGTACATGTTCTGGCTCATATCGCTTCCCTGGTATCCCTCTAGTATGCCTAGGTGCCAGGGTATATCGTCGGTCCTGTCCCTCTATTGTGCATGTCTCTTCCTGCTCACGGTGAGTATCATTAGGAACAATATCATGTGGTAGAACATGGTACCTCGATATCCGATGGTGGGGAGATCACGGGCAATGGACATTCAGCTATTGTGCGTTCATACTGTCAATGATCAGTAGGATACGGTGGACCAGATAATAGTCAATCAAGTGAGCCAACCTGTATTGTCTCCGACTTGCCACGAGATGGGCTATGACAGTAGAACTAAGCTTCCAAGAAATTACAGTCCATAGTGGTATATATTTTTTTGGAAGGAGGATGATAACACCGATACCCTTTTCGGTTAACCCCATATCCTACGATTACACATTTGAGGGTATAATGATCGAACTTAGTACGGTCTGTCTTTGGTATATGAACGAAGACAGAACTCCCAAATACTCGGAGAGATAGGGTTAGAGGAGGTGGTATTTGAAGATGTTCTGAGAGAGCTTGGAGCGGTGTTTTGAGGCTGAGAATTCGAGTGGGGAGACGGTTCAATAAATAGACAGAAGTGGTGATAGGTTCGGTCCAAAGGGAGTGAGGCACCTGGGACTCAATCATGAGAGCTTGAGTAACTTCTAGGATGATGCAATTTTTGCGCTCTGCAACGCCATTTTGTTGAGGGGTTTGTGGACAGGTAGTTTGGTGAATTATCCATTTTTCCCGAAAAAATTCGTTCATGGATGTGTTGATGAATTCCCCCCATTTTTCGATCTGAAGGTTTGAACCTGACACTTGAATTGAGTTGAGACCATAGTATAGAAGTCTTGAAATTTGGCTGGAACATCTGATTTATTTTTTAAAGAATAAATTCAGGTCATGTGGGGGCAATCATCAATAAACATGACAAAATACTTAAATGGGCTACTGAAAGAGTTTGGTACAGGTCCCCACACATCAGAGTAAACTAGGCTAAACGTAACAGGATAAGACTGGTGATGGCTCTTTGCCAGGATACAGGTTTCACATGATAAATTATGTGGACGGGGAAAACGTTTTGGAAATAACAGTTTTAGATACCCCATGGACGGATTACCCAATCGACGGTGCCACAGTCGGACTTTTAAATCAACCGTCCCTTGTGCTACTAAAACAGCTCCGTGGCACACCACCTCATCCATGTAGTATAGGCCTTCGTGCTCAGTGTAACGCCCAATGATCTTCATCGTCCGGATATCCGGCAACAAACAAAACGTAGGGTACATTACCACCATGCAATCTAACTCTTGTGAAACATGGCTGACAGATAAAAGTTTGCAGGAAATGGGAGGAACATAGAGGCAATTTTGAAGCTTCAAGGTCGGGGAAAGCTCGATTGAGTCAGCCCCCTGGACCACTGATAGACCCCCATTTGCAGTTTGAATATAGTTTTTTTTTTTTGGGTGTTGTGGTTGATACTAGATCTGTGACATCATAGGTCATTGTATCAGTAACACCACAGTCGAGTAACCATCCTTTATTTTGGGATTTTCAAGGACCTTGGACCGTGAATGCAACCCCTTGAAATTGATCTGGTGGATCGGTAGGATCCAGAGCTGTGATATCAAAGCAACCAGGGGGAAAATATTGTGGATTTGAAACACAAGGGTATTTCTATAAAATTTGCATACTTCAAGAGGGTGTTTATGCAGTTTTCCAGAAACTATGGGGTGCTACTGGAATTTTTTCGAAGCTGGAGGGCTGTGCTGCAATTATTGGGAAGCTGGGGGGCTTTGCTGCAATTGTTGGGAAGCTATGGGGCTTTGCTGGAACTGTTGAGAAGCTAGAGGACTTCTCGTGAATTTGTGAGGATTGTTGGGGGCGATTTGCAATTTCGTAATTCTATGGAAATCAAGGGTTTTTCAGTCTTTTTACCAGACAAAATCAGGGAGGGAATTGTCTGTGTCGATCCATCTCTTTCACGCGTTGATCCGCCTCTTTCGTTCGTCCTCTTCCCCAATATTTCCGGCTATGAAGAGGGAATTGTCTGCGCCGAACCAACATCTCTTTCATTCATATTCCTCAACTTTTCTGTCATTTCCAGCGAAGCGCGGCTCACTGATATTTCCGATGATTCACGGCTCACTTTCACTCCTCCGAAGCCGTTCCCTTCACCGTTCCTCTGCTCGTCGTCGTGGATGGCGACCCCTTCAGGGTTGCCCACGGTGGCGGCCGTGGTTCCTCTCCAACCTCTCCTATCTAGATTGATAGGTTCATCATTAAGGAAAAACTGGATAGTGGACTACAAGAGTTGGGACATGTAGTAATCAAGGAACAAGCGGCCGATCATCTCACTAAAGGTCTTAATTTGCTAGACTTGGTTAGAGTATGTGACAAGATGAGTTTAGTAGATATCTTTCGCCCATATTGAGGGGGAGTATTGGTATTTGTATATAGTTTAGTGAACTATCTACAAATAGAAAGATGTAGACTATATATATATATATACCCAATGGGTTATGATTAATAAAACGTTTTTCATTTTTGTACCACATAACAAATCTTTCTTAGGGAAAAACTAGCTTACAAGTAAGCTGGTCATTGCGAGTGCTGGAGCAACACCATGTGAAAAAGTTCACGCTCCTGCCATAGAGTGTTATTTTTCACTAGTCAGATTGTCAAGAGGAGAAAATCGAAGAAGGATAGACCTATCTAGATAAACTTGTGAAGTGAACAATCACCTTAAGATAGAAAGAACTGCCCACAAGCAAACAACCTAGGATGTGTCTTGTGGTAGAAACCTAGAGAAGAAAAGGTAGATTTGATTATATTACAATAAGCTAATATTATTGTTCTAGCTAATGTATTGACTGAAATATTTACCAGTTATAAAGGTTTTATTCCTGCTCAATCAATTAGCGTAGTACCTAATGCAGTGACCAAGACCTGAAAAAGAGATTTGTTTGTGCACTTGATTAAAAATCGCAGTTCCTAAAGACATTCTACAGGCAAACGAGGTAAGAATACAAGAAGTACTACGAACAAAAATCGTACCAACATCCACTGGGAATCCTAGTTTGTTACATGTTGGGAAGATACATATTTCTTCATGCACTTGAAGAAGGAAGATATGTTGCACTTATGGAACATTATTGCTCATAGTATCAGTTGGAATACGGGCTTAGGCCCATCTTCTAAAGACTTCTTTTATATTTTAGAGTTGTTCTTATTTACAAATTTACCCCTTCTAAATACCTATATATATGATTCATTATCATAAAAAAAAAGCATCTTTCCTGGAATCCTTTTTTATATCAAAGCCAAAAACCTAACCCTTGCTCACCACTAGACCGTCGTCCCCCTCCTAAACACCACCCCACCCTAAGCCCTTAACCATTTCACCCACCCTTCTCTCATTAGTCATCGTCGCTGTCCGTTATCATCGCTGCTGCCGCCATCTCCTATGTTGCCAGTCTGGCTATAGATTTGAGTATGTAGGCTCTCCATTGATGGATTAAGAGCCTCACTCCATTTTTTATTTTTCCTTGGAGGACCTACCCGGTATTCCTCGTCTCATCTGTCGTGTTATCCAGCAGATTGTGTGTTCGTGTCAGCCGTAGGTTCTCGTCACCATTCCCGTGTTAATTTTCTTTGTATAACATCATGGTGGAAACTCCAAAAAAGAAATCCGTTGACTTTCACACCGACTTGTATCTCACATACATGTTAGTACATGAAGAACTTTCATGTGTGGTGTAATGGTCTTAAGTTATTTCTCAGCGACAAATGCAAGATGGTTGGCTCCTTGGCGACAAGAAGTCACCAGGAGAATCTAATGTTGCATATGAAGGTATATGGATAATTGTGTAATTTTTGGGGTGGATGTTTAACTTCATGGAAGATCGGTCTATAACATGTTCGTGTACCACAAAATAGTCTCCAGTCTTTTGGCCATCCTCACTCAGATGTATGCGTAGGCGTGCAACAACTCTCGGATCTTTGAACTTCATCGGGATGCCAATAATGCTTCCTAGGCTACCTTGGGATTATCTATCACTGACTTCTTTGACTATCTGCAGGCACACTGGGACTAGCTCAATATGGGCCTCTGAGTGACTTCCCCAATGATGGTGAGGTCGAATCATAACATCTTGATCTTCATCGAACATATAAGTTCTTGAAGGGCTTGAAGCCTGAGTTTGAGGCCCTTCACACCCAGATCATGGATACCACTCCCGTACCCTCTTTATTTGAGGCCTTTGCCATAGTGTACAGTGATGAGCGATGGTGTTGCCTTCTTCCCACACCTACTGTTATTTTCGGGCCCTCTCACTCATGGGTGCCCGATCAGATGGCCTTTGTTGCACCTTCAGGCCAACATCTTGGGGGAAATTGTCCTTATTACCATCATTGTCACACATCGGGCCACACTATGGATTGTTGTTGTTTTTTACTTCATCTGGGGTTAAAGAAGCAATTTGACTGAAATCGTACAACCGGTCGGGGTGAAGGACGTGGTAGAGGTGTTCCTCGTACGGGAACAGTTGTTGATAGTGTGCCTCCTCCTCCTAACAATAGTTAGCTTAAGTCCCAGATTGTGCAGCTTCAATCACGTTGAGAATTGATCGCTTCCTCTTCAGTCTCGAGTCCCATGGCTACTGTTGTTGTTGTAGGTACTCCTACTATCTTTTATGGTAAGTCAACTCATTTTGCTTGGATTATGGATTTGGGTGCAAATAATTATAAGACCGGTGAGCTATCTACTTTTACTTCCAAATTTACCTATATAGATCAATTAGTTTGTATTGCAGATGGGTTTCCATTTTTATCTGTAGTCAGGGTGCTCAATTGACTCCCAACATCACTCTTTAATCTATTTACTATGTTCCCAATTTTGCTTATAGCCTTCTTCTGGTCCATCGCCTTGCCAAAGACCATAACTGTGTTGTTATTTTTCTACCTCATTGTTGTTATTTACAAAACCTAAACAGGAAGAAGATTTTTGGAAAAGGGCATGAGCGTGACAGCCTCTACCACGTTGGTGATCCTCTACCTTCCCAGATACATTCTTTGTTGCAAGCTACTACTTCATCATCTTCTTCTCAATTAGTTTTGGTTAGACTCGCATAATTATGTTTTCACCACAGACCTTAGATTTGTGGCAAGCCACTATTGGACATTCAAATTTTCAATATTTATGCTGGTTATTTCCATTTTTGAATAAAGCTTGCAATTTCAATTTTCATTGCGTGGTTTGTGAATTGTGTAAGCACGCCTGCACGTCTTACATTCCTTGCATGCACCGAGCACCTAGGACTTTTGACCTTATTCGTTATGATGTTAGGGGTCCTTCACCTGTCACAACCTTCTCACAACACCGTTCTTATGTTACATTCATTGATGATTATACTCATTACACCCGAATTTATCTCTTTAAGAAAAAAATGAGGTTTTCTCTTATTTCCACACTTTCTTGCAAATGATCAAAACCCAATTCCATACTATTGTGCGTAATATTTAGTTTGATAATGGTCGAGAATATATTTTGGATGAACTCAAGTCAGACAGACCTGGACTAATGTGACATCCTTCAACAACTCACTTGCCCTTGTACTTCTGACCAAAATGGTGTGCCAGAATGTAAGAATCGTAATCTTATGTCTATTGTTCGGTGTCTTTTGCGAGGTATGGGGGTCCTTTAGACTTTCTGGCACAAGGTTGTCCTTACTGCTACCTATCTTATTTATCATACTCCTAACTGTGTACTACATGGTAAGGCATCCCCTTCATGTCCTTAAGCCGAGTAGAGTGCTCTTTCCTATTGTTCCCCGTGTCTTTGGGGAGCTTGAGGCTCTTACAAAGAATGCATGGCGTCTTGTGCCACTACTGCCTGATAAGAAGTTTGTTGGATGTAAGTGGGTGTTTACTGTGACACAGAACCCCGAGGGAAGAGTAGAACGCTATAAGGCACGACTGGTAGCCAAAAGATACAACCAGGTGTATGAAATTGATTACGATGAGACGTTGCACCCGTGGCAAATATGAGCATAGTCAAAACTCTGTTCTTTATAGCAGTGAATAAGGGTGGAACTTGCATTAGCTCAATGTGAAGAATACATTTCTTCATGGTGATCTGAAGAAGAGGTGTACATGAAAATTCCACCAGGATTTGGCACCAGTCAGACTGGGGGTCAAGTTTGCGAACTTGAAAAATCATTGTATGGTTTGAAACAATCACCTCGAGCCTGGTTTGGCAGGTTCAGGAAGGTTATAATTGGCATGGGTTATCAAAAAATCAATGCCGACCATACTATATTCTTCAAACGAGCTGGGAGTCATACCACGATGCTATACAGTATATGTGGATGACATGATCATTATTGGTGATTATGAGAGTGAGATTGCAAAACTGAATGTAGGATTGGGAAAGGAGTTTGAAGTAAAGGATTTGGGCCATTTGAAGTATTTTCTTGGGATTAAGGTAGCTCGTGGGCCCAAGGAAATTGTTCTATCCCAGCGGAAGTATGTTCTATATTTGCTCCAGGAGACAGGTATGTTGGGCTGCAAGTTTGCAAAAATGTCGATTGACCAGAGATTGAAGTTGAGTGCAGAAGCAGGCGAGCCAGTTGATAGAGAGCAGTATCAAAGGTTGGTAGGTCGACTTAATACTTGAATCATACTCGACCGGATATATCATTTGCTGTGAGTATGGTTAGTAGGTACATGCATGACTTAGAAAGGGTCACCTGGATGTTGTGCACCAAATATTGAGATACTTGAAGAGTGCACCGGAAAAAGGGTTGATCTTTAGAAAGTATGGACATCTGAATATCGAGGGATACTGCGACTCAGACTGAGCTAGCTATGGTGATGATAGAAGATCCACGTTCGGTTATTGCATGTTTGTAGGAGGCAATCTAGTCTCTTGATAGAGTAAGAAACAAATAATGGTGGCTCGTTCTACAACTGAGGCAGAATACAGAGCCATAGCCTTAGAGTGTTGCTAAAATGATTTGATTGAGATCAATACTTGTGGAGCTCAAGGTGGACCCAAATTCGCGATTAAAGTTGTGGTGTGATAGCAAGACAGCTATTTGCATTGCCAAAAACCCAGTACAACATAAACAAACCAAGCATGTGGAGATTGATTGGTTATTCATCAAAGAAAAATTAAATAGCGGGTTGTTAGAACTGAGTCACATAGTCACAAAAGAACAAGTTGTTGATGTGTTGACTAAAGGTCTTAGTTCCTTAGATTTTGAGAGACTTTGTAACAAAATGGACTTAGTTGATATCTTTCGCCCATCTTGAGGGGAGTGTTGGTATTAGATTGGGGAGAATAACACAATTAACAAAATCTTGTACCTATTTAAACTTGAGGGTGTCTATTCAATAAACAGTTTTCATTTACAATTATCTTAATCCAGGTGAAACTCAAGGCTGATGGCACTATTGAGAGATACAAAGCTCGGTTGGTTGCTCGATAATTTGAGCAAACGTATGATATTGATTATGATGAGATATTTAGCCCGGTAATCAAATCCTCCACAATTCGTGTCTTGTTGTGTTTATCAGTGCAGTTTAACTGGACTATTCGACAGTTGGATGTTTCAAATGCATTTTTGAATGATGAGTTCTGTAGGAAGTCTACATGGAGTAGCCTCGAGGCTTTATCTGTCTGATGGCCCCAAATCATATGTGCATACATCACAAGGCTTTATATGGTCTTAAACAAGTTCCTCGTGTGCGGTAACTACGACTCTCTCATTATCTAGCTGAGTTTGGGTTCAAGTGTTCAAAGGTAGGCACCTCTCTATTTACCTATCATAAGGATGAGGTGCATATCTTTGTTTTGGTCTATATTGATAATATCTTGGTTAATTGAACTCATCGGACCTTCATTATTGAACATATATTATACCATCACACTCAGTTTAAGCTTAGAGATATTGGTTATCTATGCCACTTTCTGGGGATTCAAGCTTTCCAGGATGCAAGTGGCCTTCATCTTTGCCAAAGTCGGTACGTAACTGAGTTGTTGGAGGGGACTCGTATACTTGGTGCCAAGCCCATGTCATCTCCTTCTAATATTGATGCTAGAGCAAAGGATATTGTAGGTGAACCCCTAGAGCAAGCCGAGGTAACATTGTATTTTCAAACAGTTGGGGCATTGCAATACTGTACATTGGCGAGGCTTGATATTTCATTTACAGTCAATCAACTTTGTCAGCATCTCCACAAACCTTACTTGTGTCACTGCAAGAAGGTTCTACCATATCTCAAAAGCACTATTAATTATGGGCTATGGCATACCAAACAGAGAAGCTTATAGTAATGCTGATTGGGCAGGATATCGTTGTAATCGAAGGTCTACCTCTCGCTACGGAGTTTTCTGTCTCCGGTCTCATTTAGTGGTCAGCAAAGAAGTAGACAATTGTTACTCGATCGAGTACAGAGGCAGAGTACATGGCCATGTCACATGCTACACCTGAACTCTATTGTCTCTATATGTTATTTAAAGAGTTGTGTATTCCTCTACTTCAGTGTCCTGTGTCCTGTCTTGTGGTGCGACAATGTTGGGGCTATGTCACTGGCGACGAATCCGATTTTTCATGCATGCACGAAACATATTGAAGTGGATTACCATTTTATACGAGAGAGGGTGAAAAACAAGGATATTACACTCCAATATGTCTTTTCTAACAATCATATCAGTGACATATTTATGAAAGGGCTTGGTACTTCCCGGTTTCTTGAGCTTCGAAACAAGCTGACGATTCAGTCTCCCCCATCAGCTCGAGAGAAGTTGAGAAAGACTATTTAAGATAAATCCCTTGAGGACTATACTTTTAATCAATGTGAGTGAAAAACTTAGAAGTCTAGGAGTTAGAAGTTATGTAGAATTCTAATTGTACTTGGACTATTATATCTATAAATACAACACAACTAGGGGTGTGAATCATTGAAAATCCACCCAGTCTTTTGGCTTCAATAAAGTTTATTTCAGAATGAGGTCTCAAAAGCCCATCTATCTATCTTCTAGTTGGAACTCAGCTCTGCAAGAGATAAGTTTATATCTTCCCCGATACCCACTGGTGTAAGTGACGAGTAACCTACCCGTCGGACAAACAGAAGAATGTAGCGCAGTAATCACAAAATGAAAGGCAGTTGTTATGTAAGGAAGCGCGTACGCAAGTCTCGAATGCAAACGAACCTTAAACTGCAACTGATGTAGTTGGATACATAATCTGTTAGACTAGGATCTTCTAGATAAACTTGGAAAGATTGTGGTACCTGTAAATAAGGTAGGAATCCCTACAATTAAGGGATCTCTACCTTATCTAACCAAATCTTTCCAAGTTCACACATATTCCTCCTGCTATAAGATTCCTGTAAAAAGAACACAAACGTAATAACAAAACAATGAAGTCTTTCTCAAATTCTTTCGGTTCCTTTGTTTCTCAAGAACAACCTTTGTTTCTCAAGAACAACATAATCCATCTCTCCTCCTTACTGTTTTTCTTTGCACGCTGTGGTCTTCACCACCATTTGCCGGCTTCTCCTCATGTGAAAGAAGAGGAGCTTTCATGTCTTCTTGCGAGACTTTGTTGCCCATTGTAAGGTCTGGATTGCCAGACATGGCAGCCTTCTATTGATTCCTCGGTTGCAAAGTTAAAACAAATACTCCTTCCAAGGGTGTGCTGACAGAAAAAGAAAATAATCACAACCCAGGAACTTCAAAATGGTTTTTAGAGTTTCAGATGAAGTAAATTTGTACGTAAGAAGAGCAACAGAATTCTTCAATATATAAACTGATTTCCACAACCCAAATTTACAAATCCATTTAATGTTGGGCCAATTGGTTTTATTATTTGGGCCCATGATAAGGAAATTGAGCCCAATTTCCCTTCTCTTACGAAGACTGTGAGCAGTGAAGAAGGAAATATTACCAGGGCCCAAAGAACATCTATTTTATTGTTCATGTCATGGAAATGGATGATGGGTTGACAAGTATTCTTGAGTTAAAAACAGAAAGCTATACTATGTTTGCCCAAGATCCGAGTTCCATGGAAGAACTTGTAAGTAGGTGATCACCTACCAAAAAAAATGTAAGTAGGTGATCATCCCAAAAACTAACTAGAGAGAAACATAGACAGAGAAGGAGAAGAAGACAAGTTGATCTCCCAAAGGCGTAATTTACGATGATTATTGTAGACATTCTAAGAAGAAAACAAAGAGCCATGGAGTTTTCTAATATTCTTTGTTGGTAGATCTAGATTACAGGTGAGCTGGACATCAGAGAGAGATATCGAATAAAGACGCCATCTTGGACAAAAATATTTCGTAATACGTCAAATTGATTTTAGCAAGTTTCAGCCGTTGATTGGTTGTGAGGGGCAACTGGAGAAGGGATTGAATTTGAATATTTGGTATTATCATCATCAGTAATGTCTGTCTGTCTAGTTTTGTTCGAATGTTTGAGTTCAACTTGAAGGCCTTTTCTATGTACCAATATAAAACGTGGGAATTTTCCTTCTGCAGTCTTATTCTCTCACCTAAAAAGTTTAAATTTGTGCCAACAGAAATAGGCTGTATTGTAGTCCTTTTCCCTAGTTTGCATCCATCTTATATGAATATCCCTGGTTTTCAATAAGAACACCATCACTGGCAAGAGAAGAGTAGAAGAATAGAGACATGGATAAGAATCAAG
>JAOWBN010187871.1:0-16120 GCA_028565015.1 Pinguicula moranensis | reverse complement strand
AAAAAATAACTCATAAATCTCGTAGTTCGATGTTATTAAAAGCCAATTATATTTTTAAGAAGGCTGCGAAAAACGGGCCCTAAGAAAGGTACAACCAATGATGAGTTTACCACCGTCCATCAACAACAAAACACAAAACTCTAAATAGTGATTATTGGAAGAACCACCTGCAGCATCTATTCCTTCAGACATCTAATAACTTAGACCATTTAAAGTTTAAACCCTAAACTAATTGATCGAGAATAACAATCCCATCTCTCATCCCAACAAACATAAATATTTCATTCTCTGAAACTCCCCCTATATTTGTTTCAAAAAAATAATACTTTACACTAAACCACTTAACAGAGCTCTCCATTGCTACACTGCACATTGCGAGAAACATCCTCCTCCTTATAGCCAACACAAAACCACACACCAGGATCCATCCTCTAACATAAAAAAGCAAGACAAGAAGAATGTTAAAAGCAGAATTCATGACTTAACAGATAAATTATACAGCTTCTTTCAGTCTCATTAGTTTGTCCAATCCCAATAATGGAACTCTAATTTAAAGCAATTGCCCTCATCCCCTGCTCACTATGTTAGGACTATAAGTGTAACTTCAAAGAAATCAGGTTACATCATAGAATGACAATGTAGCATCATACCCTTAAAGAAGAGATCCCCACTCTCTATGAATCGATCTAGCTACATCTTAATACGAAACAAGACCTCAAAAAAATGTGCGTGGTGCAAGTCTTTGAGGCTGAGAATGACAATACAGCATCATAGAATACTTCCAAGAATTCAATAAAAATATTGATGCTCTCCCAATTGGTGCTCGTAGGTTGTCCCACCACAAATGTTTTTTCCCTTCCTTTCTACTTTCATCCAAATACACTCGTAAAGCAACTTCATGAGCCAACATCTGCTCAAACACTTCTCTATGCTTTTGGATAGATATCAACATGATGTAGGTAGAGTTTCACCTTGTCACCACATTCATCTGCAAGAAACCCTGCCCCATTTCCTCCAACCCAACCTTATCAACATATTGTATAAAAATATCTTCTCGATGAGGCGAAGATTTGACAAACTTTTCCATATATCGCATCATCGACACTGATCTATCTAGATCAACCAAACCTTCATTCACAATCAAATTTAGGACATGTGTGGCACACCTCATGTGAATGTTGTGGTGTCCATCCAATACACCACCCTCTACACGCCCAAACTTCTCTATCTGCCTACCCCTCAGCTGATTCAGCAATGTGCTATTATTTGATATATTGTCCACGGTGATTATTAACACCTGATCGATGCCCCCAATCGCTCAATATTCCCTCCAATACATAAGATAGTGATAAACATGTGTATTATTAAGGGAAAACATCAACGACTATACGTTAAAAAAAATACGACAATCAAAGAAAGTGAAGTGTGATACCTGAGTGGCCAGTTACTCTTTTAAACCCGATGATTCGCTTGTGCAATTTGAAGTCATGGTCTATAAAATGTATTGTAACACACATATAGACCATATTTTGAATAGATGTCCAGGTGTCCGTAGTCAAGCAAACCCAAAGAGTCAAGTCCTTCACATTATTCGTCAAAAGACTCTTCTCTGGCAGATACACTCCCATGCAATCTCTACCAGCTGTCCTTCGAGAAATCATCCTGAATCTCAGCTCGAGAGTCTTTGAATAATTAATAAATCTGGTCTTCTGTACAATTGAGAACGGTTGCTCATCCATAATGATAAACTCTACAAGTGACCGTCTGATCATTTTAGTATCCAACTTATTCATTCTAAGATCACCCAACTGGTTCTTTGTGGTTGTTGTACCATCATAAGTGAAATGTGGTTGGTACTTGTCAATTTTCTTTTACCCATGACGCTCAAGTTTGGAACAACTGGCTAAATGGTTCCACAAACTGTTGGTTCCTGATTTCCTACAATCGCATTTAACAAGTATCTTGCAGTGATTACAAGTAGCCACTTCATCACCTTTCACATATTCACCAACCTCCTCAAAGTGTTGCCAAGCTTTAGAGCACTTTTTCATCTTTTTCCTCGGCTTTGGAGGTGAAGCTGCTAAAGTTTGGGTTTGACTCTCATTGAGTATTGTAGGTATTTCACGTGACTCTAATACATCTGCTTTCATATCAACATCTTCAAGAGAGAGAGTTGTTTCTTGTGTGACTCCTTGATGAGTAGAAGTGACAGATGAGGCTGGTCGTTTTCCTTTTTCACAAACATGTTGATCTATCTAACATTCATAGAAGATTAGAAGGCATAGCTGAAAATGTAAAGTCATAGATCCAATCCAAATTCATGATGATGATGCAATGTTATCCTCATGAGTTATGATGCACGTATTCATGTATCAAAAAGGAAACTGTATCACAATTCACACAAGAAAACTTGACTCAACCAAATTTCATCATATCATATTTTTTTTTTTTTGTAGAAACTAATCGCAAGTAAGGTGTTTATTAGTAACTTACTAGGAAAAAATGAATGCTTAAAGTTATGTTTAATTGATATGTCAATGCTTGACTTTAAAGGATATGGCAGGGACAATAGTAGTGCTGTCAACTTGGATTGGTTAACGTAAATATTTTTTCAATGCTAATTCTGGTGGCTAGCTCTTCTAGAGGAATTCTATAGTGGTAAGTTGCATTGTTGGCTTAAATTTAAAGTTGAATACTCGTAACTAAGTACACCAAACCCCAAGAGTTTGTCTCTTGTGTTCCCATGTCCAATTCTGTGAGTAGTTTCCCTTCAAGTGAAAAACCTCTAATCAATTTAAGCAGTTCGATCGTTATTTGGAGGGCAACTAAGCAACATGTCTACTTAACAAATGCCTTTCAAGTATTGTCGATTTTAAATGTCCACATGAAATTTCATATGGAAAAAAAACCCAGAATTATCTCACCAAAGGACTCTCGGTTGTGCTTGTGCAGCCTAAATTCATAATAAAACTGAAAAACTAGACTATATATCAATTTAATATATTTTCATTGGTTATCAAAGTAAGGTGTTTATGATAAAAACAGAAAAACTAGACCATTTATCAATTCACACAACAAACTAGACCATTACTACTCTTCTACACTTGCAAGTAGCGTTCCTCGTGAGCCTTGAAAGAGGAGGATTGGACTTTTATCGGATCAATCTCCTTCAACTTTATCTCTTCTAAGGTGCTTGACTGTATAGTTAAACTAGTTTAATTTTAGTTGCGCTTGTACTTAACATGTCTTCATTTTGAGAAGTATAGGGAAATAGAAAAGAAAAACAAGTGCTCAATATTACAGATTTTCAGGGCAAGTTATACATTTCGCCCATTTCCAGAAACCTAATGACTGACAAAATCCCAGGCTGTCAGAAGGGTTTTCTTAAACCTACCAAGATCAAGATTCACATCTTCAGTGCTATGAAAGCATTTCATTGTGTTTCATCTCAATGTTTGCATCAAATAAAGCCCAACAAACAACCATTTAGACACAGGTTTTATCAAACACTTAGCCAATTAATCAAATATAACAATTTCAAAAATCAAAATCCTAAATCAAAACCAGAAACTCTTTTCCGAGTTCTTTTCCGAGTTCTTTTCTGAGTTAACTATTTCCATCTCTGGTCCAGCCAGTAAAACCAAACACAGAAAATTGTTATACAGTGACATTGCATACCAGAAAAAAAACAAAAACTAAAAACAAAAACTAAAAACACAGAAACCTTCGGCTGGACCAGAGATGGAAATAGTATAACAATTTTCTGTGACATTGCAAAAGTTTCTGTGTTTGGTTTTACAATACAGTGTTTCTGTGTTTGGTTTTACATGTTTCTGTGACATTGGAAATAGTATAACAATTTTCGGCTGGACCATCAGGTTAGCAGCCAAAAGTTTCTCCCCTGATGACATTGCATACCAGAAAAAACAAAAACTAAAAACACAGAAACCTTCGGCACAGTAGTGCAGCCAAATAACTCAGAAAAGAACTCGGAAGGATAAAACCCATATGCATACACATACCATTCAACCAAAAACTTTGCAAAACATACCTTCTGTTACAACAATGATCAACCCAAATCAATAGGAACGAAAGAAACACAACCACACAGCACTATTAACTTTTTATTACCTGCGTATTGGCTCTAACCGTGCGAAAATCTCGGAGATTCGTTCGACAGTTCTAGTTCCCAACGGAGGAAAACTCAAGCAGAAGCACTCCCTGCTCTTCGACCGTTGGCTGCTAGACCTCTTCGACTCGATTCCGGCGACCACTTGAACGGGTGAGTTCACGTTCGGTTTCTGTGGTGTCGAGAAAAAGAGAAGAACGAGGAAGACGGATTAGGTACAAAACGAGGAAGACGAATTCGGCGTTTTGATGAGTTAAGTCTGAGAAGGGTTTCGGGTATGAGGGCAAATTAGGTACAAAATGTGTATTCCAAGTCAATTCCACGTCTGGGGGAGAATTATCTGGTTTGTCCCAATCCCATGATTTATCAAAAATTAAGCGGGTCGTGGAATTGAATTCTCCGACCCGCTTTTTTTACTGTGTGTGTAATAAACGTGGAATTGTACTCTAATTCCATCATAATGACAGGTAATTCCGCCTAGTAAACGGGGCCCTAGTGAATTGGGCCAAAGCTGAAACCGGTGTGCCCTGGTACTTATGGGACTTTTGGAAGGATTTCACTACACAAACTCAAGGAATATGCCTCAAAGTGCAGCATCAATACAGAGAAGGAAATCAGATTGCTAATCTACTGGCAAAACAAGCAGCAACAGGCATTTCAGCTACCTATTGGTGCAAGGATGACCTCCCACATCTGGCAAAAGGAATCCTTAGACTAGATAAGATAGGATATCCTACAATCAGACTTGGCAAAGCTTAAAAAAAAAATGGCCAGCTCAGTTCTTTGATATCAGCTACCTTTTGAGGATAACATAGGATATGCGGTCTAGTCAAATGGCTAAGTCCTTTTGTAAGGGTTTGGCTCTCACCCAAAGAGAGCAAAAACATTAATAAAGGAAAGATATTTTCAGCGAAAAAAAAAAACTTGCAAACCTGCGATAAATGCTAATTCATTCCAACTAGACAGGAGCTTGAGATGCGTAGCAGTTTAAACCTAGTGTTATTGCTAATTATCAGGCCATGGTACAGACATACATAAAGACGCGCAAACGCATATAAATCAACCTTGAAGGACTATTCAGCTTGTGAAAACTAAGAACTGCAACGATTTTAACAAGTAAAAGCCTATATGTATGTTGCTTACATTGATGCTATAAAACAATGACAAAACTAGGCGTTAAGCTTCTATGCAATCTCCTGGCCCAGATAAATTTAATAAGCCTTGCCCGTGGACTCCAAGATTTGCATTTGAATTGATAATCGATGATTTCTGTAGAGAAAAGATACACAAGCAAGTCATGTATGTACACCAACGGCATGCTATAGACATCAAGCAAGGTACTCACCCTAAGTACAATCAGATTACTAGCCTCCAATGATGATGTTTCGACATTTTCATCTCCACCGTCATCTATTAGCATCTGGGAATTCCACATGAGGAACATTTTAACAGACATGCGAAGAGCTCCAAAAATCTGAAAAGAACATAGAAATCAGAAAATCGTGTTCTCCTCGAACGCCAAACTATAATAAACACTCTGGAAAGAACTATGGAATAGAGATCACGAAATTCCCATCTGATATGGGTAGAATAAACCTACTGGAAACTAAGAAACAATAAAGAAAACAGTACGGGACCAACAATATCTTGAGCACTACACATGATTAACCATAAATTGAGAAATTAAACAAACAAACAACTTACTCTAATTACAGAATCGCTCATCAACAGCTCTTCCGCCAATAGTTCAAATTCTGACATTGAATAATGGGAAAGCTCAAAACAGCTCCAGACAAGAGGCTGATTTGTCCTTGAACCTTCAACATGAACAAGGTCGAATTATATTCTCACGCGTAATAAAGTGTGCCTCTACAGAGATAAAATGAGATAACTACTTCTCAAAGATTTTAGAAATACCGATTGTGTGCAAAAGAATGATCTTTGCCTCCTGCAAAATATAGACAGCTAACACACTGACCTGGACGCGACTCCAAAGCAAAGGGACAGCAGCCTTTGCCTGATTCTGGATATAAACGTTTGTTGAGAGCGGGTTAGGAACGTCCATGAGGTGTGTGTCCATGTAAGTAGATTTGTAATGATTACTGACAGTAAGGCTGCTGGGAACAGAATCATAAAGTGTTCCTGCAGCACCTGCATTTTCAGGGCAATCAAGACTGCTACCACCTGAAAAACATGCAAGTGAAGCTTCAAGAACTCCATAAGCAAAACAATACAAAGTTCCGGATCATGGAATAACTGTTGAAATGTTCAGAAGATGCATCAGATATTGAAGAAGTCACGATCTGTAATCAAAAGATGGATGAGGATGTGAGAAGAAATGAAGAGAAGGAGAACAGAGCATGTCTGATGGATCGTGCGGCGTAGATTTCTTTGATTAGCTGGCATAAGTTGTTTTGCGCTTTTGTTATTGACAAGACGCGTTTGTAACTTAATTGTTGTCTTTCAATAGAAAAAAGGTGGGAAATTTCAATAACTGTTTTTCCTTCTAGATCGACGAACGAAACCCAAGATCTTTCATTCAATCTCGTTTTGAATCTGAAATTTTACAATAACACCATGGATAAAGGTCGCACTCATTATATCAATGGAGCCACTGCACCTTTATAAAACGTGGTTGTATTTCACAACAGATCCTTGCAAGAGTAATCTGACTACTTTATCCATTTTCACTTCCAAGTATAATGCATTGCAGTGTGAAAGATCTGGTATCCTTGCTCGTGGCAATCAGAGTAAAAGGAGTAAAACATTTTTCTTGGTCATAAATTCAAAACTGAAAAAGATGGAAAACTTTTGCAGGTATACCGTGAACAGAAATGATTGGTTCATCGTGCCTACTTAAAATATGCACAGAAACTCTACCACCACCACCTCCACCAAAACCATTGCCTCCACAAGCACTTACCAGGCCAGTTCCGGTCCTGTGATTTTCAAAAAATGCTGGAGTTAAACCTTGTCAAATTAAACATCTAGAAGAAAACAAAACAGAGAGAGAACAATCTCCAGGCATCATACAAGAAAGAATTCTCATTTCACTTTTTACTCCAACTGTTGAAAATACCGAATAGAACAAGGGAAATAATTATAAGCTTCAATAATCGCAAGAACAAATTCCCCAGAGAGAAACTCCAATGGAATGACAAAAGTAATGGCATTACCATCGCAAGATCATGGGATACCATGAGACAATAAGGGTAAGGAGAGACAATAAGGGTAAGGAAAGACAATAAGCAATAAACACTACAAATATGGCATCTTAGAAATTGACAAATAGATTAACTCAGTGTTGTCAGGGGTGCGGGCGCAACGGGGCGATTGAGTAAAAAACGAGGACAGGGGGCAATGAGGCGATAGGTCGTGCGCCCCATGAATCGGGGCGCACTAACCCATTTACGATAATACGAACCCCTCAAAAGAGCCATTTCGACACCTTTTAGTACAACCGACGGGAAATGAGCTGAAGGGACTATCTAAAATAATAAAAAAAGGTTGTTTCTCGCATGCGCGCCTCACAGCGCCCTGCAGAGGCGCCCCAGCACTCCTCTCGTGCCCCGCGCGCCCCGGCAGTGCCCCTGGGATATCGCTCGCTCCAGCCACCTGGAGGCGATATCTCGTGCGCCTCGTGAGCCTCGTGCGCCTCGCGCGCCTCGTGCGCTCCCCCAACAACAATGGATTAACTTCCAATAGAACATTGACATTCAAAATCAGGCACCAAATCAAGGAACTTGAGATGTGGACAAAACACATCAATGTAAATGGTATGGTCTGGGTCCAACTCAAAGGCAAAACCCAAAGAAGAGCAAGATGAAGCCTGAAATTTGTGGCACTGATGCAGTCAATACCCAAACAAGGAAAATAATACCATCATTTCGACTTAAACTAGGTTATCAAGTGTTTAGTGATGACATGTTCATTGAAATGTTTGGCCTATAGGCTATTCAGATCTGAACCACAGTACAGATGAAATATTCCAGTCTAGAAAGCTTTTTCACTCCAAAGTTAGGCCAATACCAGTTAGCATGTGGCATTTGCAAACATTTCACATTTTCAAGCATATGAAAGCTTGAAACACCATCATGAGATAATAAGCAATAACTCACATCTTGTAGGCCTTAATGTAGACACTGCCTCCAGACCCCCCACCACCTTTAGCGCCTCCATCTCTTCCAACAGCCAATAAACTACCATTCACCTCCAACAACTTTGAAACCACAAGCATTATCCTCCCTCCACCACCACCACCATAATCAACCTCCCTACTCATTGTTCCTCCTCTACTCCCATAACTCCAGGTCTTCCCCAAACTTGGTCATGCATACGCATCCCCTCCCCACACGTCTTTCGGAAGCTTTCTCTTGTCCCTCAAACATGCCACACCCCTCCCTCCATGCCCTCCACGGGCTCCATCCTCTCCCTGTGGTGTCCCACTAGTCTGAGACGGCGGTGACCCAACCCACCCAGTCGTGTTAACGGCCGAGCCATTCCCAAAACTGGCATTGCTGCATACCAGCACAAAGGTTTCTAAGATTATAGATGAATTCTTGCCCAAAGTAAAATTCCCTGTAATATTTACGGCCAACTCGCATCCATCAAACGACGAGCAATTGACCGTGACATTAGGTGCAATTACTAGATTTCCCTTCCCTTCCACATAAACATCCTTCAATATGTTCAAATTGGCTAGAATCAGGCAGGTGGTATTTAAGGAACCCACCCCTCCGAGATCTGACTCGCACTAGAGCAATGAAGGGTGCGGCGACGGTGCAGGCGGCGAGTAGTCCTGGTGGAACAAAATAATATCCGAGTCTAAATCCAAGTCAAAGTGTTTCTCCTCCCGACCGACAATCTTCCCAGTGTTTGTCGCAATTGACGGCCAAAGGACGAGCAGCAGTCCTATCACTGTCGCCTGAAATGATACCCTAAGCAAGCGAATGTCCATCGACTTGTGAGAATAGTTATCACATCAGGACATCGGCGTCGGAATGAACATCAATTGATGGCATCTGTGTCCGAATCTCGCGATGAACAACCACAGACTCCTGCGCGTTAGAGTGTGCTTTTGCAGTTGGTCGTTGTAGATGATGTTCGAATATGTTATTTTGTTTTCTACGTGAATTTTGTAGGTTGAGTCGAGGCTGGGGTTTTGAGTAGGAAGAAACTAGGTTGAGAGAGAGAGAGAGCAGAAGGTGTATATTGTTGATGGCGGCCGATGGGACTAGTGAGGACAGAGGAGGGGGGCTTCAGATTCGAAATTCAAAATTCAAAATTCAAAAATGCCCATTTTTAATCCGAATCGAATTAATATCGGAAGCGAAGTTTGAATTCTGTTATGTTCCGTATATTTATTCGGAATTCGGAAATTCAGAATTTGGTTCGAAATTTGGAAATTCGAAATTCGGTTCGCAATTCGGAATTTTCGAACAGTAATAAAAATTAAAAAAATTATTTTTGAAATTCAAAAATATTTCGGAGAACTAGAAAAAATATTTTGAAAATTCAAAAATATTTCGGAAAAAAACATTTTTTCTAAAAAAAAGTTCAAAAATTCGAAAATCCACCCTATATTTCCGATCCGATCCAAAATATAATTCGGAACTGAAATCATATTCCGATCCAAAATAGGAATTTGGAATTTAAAAAATCGGAATTTTCTGAATTCTGAATGCCCAGCCCTACGTTTGGCAACTCGGTGCGATTCATTTTATTTATTTCCTACGGATTGGGGGGTGGTTGTCTTGTTTTTGTTCTTCTTTTTGCCTCCAAGTAGTGGTGGGAATCGATGGACGGAATATCAAAATTTTTGATCCTCGACTCTGTCAGTTGTCGGAATTGGTGTCAGAATACGACCAGCATTTCAACAAATTGTCGGGGTCAGATGAGATCAACAAATTGTGAATAAAATGAAGTCATTTTTGCATCAAATATTGCCTCCAATACTTGAGAGATTGCATTATTGCATACAAACTCCAAATTGTACGTCGAGTAGTTTTTCTTGGCTCCCGACAACTTTTCACTAAAGAAGGCAATAGGCCTTCCATCTTGACTCAACACGCCCCCAATTCCAACACCGGATGCATCACAGTACTTTGGGCACTTTGTCAAAGTTTGACAAGGCCAAGATAGGGGTCTTGGTCATCTTTTGCTTCACCAAGTTGAAGCTAGCCTCATCCTCATCCGTCCATATAAACTCATGACTCTTCAAGCAATTCGTGATAGGGGCAATCACCGAGCTGGAATACTTGATGAACCTTCGGTATAAGGATGCTAATCCATGAAAACTCCTCACATCATGGATGGTTTTGGGTCTCGGCCACTCAACTATTGCTCGAACCTTGGTTGGATCCACATGCACTCCCTTGGTTGACACTACAAAATCGAAGAATGTAACCAAAATGGTGACGAAGACACACTTCTTTCTATTGAAAAATAGGACCCCCTTCCTCAATACTTCAAAGACCTCATGTAGGTGCTCACGATGAGATTCAAGTGTGGGACTATAGATGAAGATGTCATCAAAATAGACCACGACAAATCTCCCCATGAATAGCCTTAAGGCTTGATGCATAAATCTCATAAACGTGCAAGGTGTATTGGAAAGGCCAAAATGCATTACCATCCATTCATACAATCCATGGGTGGTTTTGAAGGTTGTCTTCCATGCATCCCCAAGTTTGATACGGATTTGATGGTAACCACTCTTGAGATCTATCTTGGAAAAGATCTTAGAATCCGCCAATTGATCCAACATATCATCCAAGTGAGGTATAGGGAATCTATACTTCACGGTGATGCAGTTGATGGCTCGACTATCCATGCACATATTCCATGAACCATCTTTCTGTGGAAGGAGCAAGGCCGAGACCGCACATGGACTCATGCTCTCACAGACGTGGCCTCGTTCAAGTAGTTCCTCTACTTGTTTCTTCAACTCCTCGGGTCCTTTGTTCTAAGATGGTTGGTCGGTCAGTTTGGCAAGCTTGATCTTGAGACTAGATCAATTTGGTGTTGGAGGACCCTCATGGGAGGTGATCCGGGTGGTAGCTCCTCAGGCATTAAGTTTTCAAAACTCGTGCAACAATTTTTGCGCCTTCAATGGAAGATGAGATTCTTCCACGCCCGAATGAGCTTCTCGAGGGATCAAGGTAAACACCATTTTCTCCTCCTTCACTTCATCCAAGACCCTGCTCATACAAAGAAAATTAGGGGACTTCTTGGTCGGGGGAGGTGTGGTCCCTTCCCGTCGCGGTGCTAGAACCACCTTCTTCCCTTTGATGCTAAGGAAGTAAGTGTTCTTCCTTTCATCATGTATGACACCACGATCATATTGCCACGGCTTGCCCAAAAGTAGATGGCAAGCATCCATGGCCACCACATCGCACCAAGAACTTTCAAAGTACTTTTTGCCAATTGAAAATGAGACAAAGCAACGTTGATTTACTGTGACTTTGCTACCTTTGTTAAGCCATGACAATGTGTATGGCTTGGGATGCTTCTTGGTCTTCCATTTGAGTTTGTGGATAGCCTCCTCAACCATCACATTCTCACAACTTCCACTATCAATGATCATCTTGCATGCATTGCCTTCAATTGTGCAAGTGGTGTGGAAGATGTTGGTGCACAACCAATCATCCACAGTCTCATCCTTGGGGGTCAAAAGGCTTTACCTTACCATCAAGTTCTTACGGACATCACCATGGAACACTTCATCTTCATCATCAAGCATTAGATTCTCCCTTTCATTGTAGCCGTGGTGATCATCAATCATCAAGTTCTTTTCTCCTGTGCTTGTGGACTTCCTACACTCATTGGCCTTATGATCATTCTCTCCACAACGAAAACACTTAATAGTGGAAGTGTTAGCAATGTTTTGAGATGGTTTTGGGCCTTCGCGTGCATCTTTAGGGGCAACCACTTGGTTGTTGCCTTGGGGTTGCCCAGAACGCACAAATTGAGTACGGGTCTTACGATTTTGTTGCTTCTCCATGGCCAATGCTCGTTGGTAGGCCTCAAACAAACTCCATAGGGATTGAAGGACCAAAACATCTTGGATGTTTTGATGAAGGCCACCAATATATCTTCCTACAAATTGCTTTTAGGACTCGGTAAGATCATTCCAAGCCACTAATTGGTAGAACTCCTAGGTGTACTCCTCGACACCTCGTATACCTTGCCTCAACGTGTAGAGCCGTTGATACAAGGCTTGTGCATAGCCAAAAGAAAGAAAATGACTCCTTACTTTCTTCTCCATCTTGTCGCAACTCGTGATTTTGGAGAGGCCTTGCCTCTCCCAAGAACATTTGGTTTACTTCCACTACACCGAAACTTGCCCTTAAGTTTGATGGCCAAGAGCTTCGCCTTCATGTTACTTGGAACATCTTTGTATTCAAAGCTACGCTCTACCTCATTGAACCAATCCACGAAGCCCTCTAGTTGTAATGACCCCGAGAACTCAGGTAACTCCACCTTGAACCCAAGAATACCTTGGTGTTCTTCACGACCATGATGCCTACGGTTTCGGGCATTGGGAGGAGCATAGAATGTTGAATCTGAATCATGACTAGAGAGGCATCATGAACACCTTAATTTTTTGCCGCCAATCTTTGGGTTGGATCCGCTTTTTGCCATTTTTCCAATCATCTCATCCCTATCATCACGGGCTTGGGTTGGCATCATCTCTATTGATGATACAGCGACCATGACCACGATCTCTAGTTATTGTAGATGATAATACACGTCCAGGGATAGATATTGATAGCTCTTATACCAACTAATGCCGTGCTAGAATTGTGATAATTCTAGGAGGAAGGGACAAAGATGCACACTGTGTTTTGAGAGTAATTAAGAAAAGGGGCACAAGATATGGACTCAAAATGTGATTGATCTTACATATAGCTCACAAACCGAGCTATTTATAGGAGATTACAAGAAAAATGTTTCCCCTAAAACTATGGCCACTAACCGAATGGTTAGGCCCTAAAAGGTAGGATCTTGGATTAGTTCCTTGATCCTACTTTCTTGCCACTAACCCAACGTTCTTGTACCAAGACAAATTCTTGTCTTGTGTCCAATGCTACCCTACTCGAGCCCCTAAACATAGGGACTTTAAAAGACCTTACAAAAGTAATGGAAACATGGAAACAAGCTAGCCTATTTTGAAGGAAGTGGACATATCTTCTTGAATGAACTCTTTGGCTTGTGTACGAGTTATGGGGTCCTAAAAAAATGACTCCCCTTGTGCTTGCACGATCCATGGATTTCAGGTCTTGACACTAGACACACAAATTGACATGTAAAAATAAAGAAAAGACAAAAGGAAACTTTCAAACAACTTCATACAATGTCTGCGGAGATATGGGTGATCTTCCAAGCTCTACTCCATGTGTTTTTAACTACTTCTAGCCCTTGATTTTTTCTATCCTATCGTGGTAGTCTAGGTCCTCCAAGGTATGATCCGAGAAGCTGGCCCCATATAGGTCTGAGGGCTTGGAGGCTAACTGCATCAATATGTGATACAAGATAAGCTAAAATGACTTCTTAAGCATCGTGGTCTATGCCATTTCAGAAATCTAGGATATGACGACTTCGAGATGGGGATCAAAACTCTGCATATTATCATGCTTGTATCAAAAGTGGCAGGGTGAAGAGCAATCAAGGGTTTCATTATTAATGGCGTGTGGATAGAAAGTGTTCAAGAAATGAAGCATGGGATCAAATCACACTTCCAAACACACTTTATGTAAAAGGAAAGAGATGTCTTGAGATACGAAGGGCCCTGGCCATGCTCCATTTTGATTGCTGAAAACTTGGGACTTATAAAACCATTTACTGAAAAGGAAATTCGAGGAGTTGCATGGGAGTTTGACGGGTCCAGAAATCCGGGGCGGAATGGGTTCAATCTCAACTTCTTACGTCACAACTAGGATGCTCTTAAGGCCGATATAATATCTATAGTTTTATCGTCCTTAGCACAAAAGTCTCTAATCCAACTACGCTGGGGAGACTACCTATTGGTTTTGGTGTAACATTAAATAATAATCTCATTAAAATCTAAATACATATTTAGGACCAATGATCTAATCCTAAATTCGAAAGAAACCTAAGCATACAATGATTTAATCTATTAAGGTTTTTGGCTCAACATACATTAACTTTAATAATTTAAATAAAACAAGTTCGTCATGTAAACATGTGAATAAACCAACTCCCTCATGCAAACATACAAATCCATACACAAAAATAAATAGATCTAGAAGGAGAAATCAGATTCATTACCCTTGTAGACATCCAAGCAATCCTCGCAGGCCCTTTCTGATATGAATCCTTGTTGAACTTGCGACAAGACTTCACAACTAGATCGATATTTCAAGAAAAGAAAAGGGACGAATTTGTTGTTTCTAACGCCTGAAGAACACCTTGTGTACAACCAATGAAAGTTACGATTTTTTTGATAATAAAGACGTCACACACAACCCCTTGAAGGTAATGAATTATACCAACAAAGAATCGAATGATAAGTCCAAGAACATGATGCCGTAAGCCCGTCTAGCTCAGTTGGTAGAGCGCAAGGCTCTTATCCTTGTGGTCGTGGGTTCGAGCCCCACGGTGGGCATTTTAATTTGTATTAATTATTTTTATAAAAAAAAAGGGTATCGATAAGTTGATAGTCATGATAATCTGTTTGGTGAAGATCGAATGATGGCGATGAACTGAATGCCGAGATGCTTGTGCATTCGTGACGTTAGGGGAGCCATGTATCCGATCACCTTTAGCTATAATAGAGGATATGACGGAAGAGCAGCTATATAGTTCATGATCTAGGTTACAATCACTGATTTCATCCATATAGATCCACTGCTCATAGGATCTTTTGTTTTGTTTGTTTCCTTAGCCTGTAAATACTTTTCCATATATATGAAATTTGGCTTAACAAAAAAAAGGTTTAAAACGAAAAGAGATAAAACTCGCATAAAACTTAAGCAAAAACTAGAATGAATAATGTGTTAAGTTCGTCCACCTTTTATAGGAAAAGGGGACAAAATTCCTCATCTAAGAATGTCTCTAATTAGTTAAACAAGAATATAAAATAACCTAATCTAGATAAGTGCAAAAGGAAGTAACCTAATCTAGATAGGTGATATAAGGAGATTAAGCCTTATAAGGTAGTTCCCTTATCCCTTTTGATCTTGTCTCCTCATGACCAAGTCCAATTCACACAATGTCCCCCTTGTCCATCACGTGTGCTTCACACGTTTTCAATTTGTTGATGTGACTTTGGGCTTGATGTTGGGCCATGACTTTGTACTTCATATTGGGCCGTGATTTGGATTATGTTGATGGGTCGCGCTTGGCCAAATGGGTTGCGGGGCCCACTTAGGATAGATGGTCCGTGGGATTCATCTTTATCTTTTTGAGCCCATGCTTCTTGGATCAACAAGTTTAAAGCCCCCTTGAACTTCTTGGCCCTTAAGCATGTGATTGGGCCATCTAGTATCCTTAATGGATCACACCACTCTCACTCTTTCACGTCATCTTTGGACTCTTCAATGGGCTTCACTTGGATGCCCCCTTCACTTGATGGGTTGGGTGCAACTAGGGTTGCATCATTCTTTCCTTCTTGAAAATGATTTGTCCTTAAATCATCACCTACATCAAACGGAAGTAAGTCAGCAACATTGAAAGTAATATTAACATTATACTCACCAGGTAAAACTAGCTTGTATTTATTATCATTGATCTTGGTTATCACTTGAAAATGTCAATCTCCTCGTGGCATAAGTTTTGATTTACGCTTTTAAGGGAACCTCTCCTTCCTGAGATATAACCAAACCCAATTGCCTAGTTGGAAGGTCACCTTCTTTCGGCCCTTGTTGGCATGTTTGGTGTATTGAGACGTCATCTTCTCAATGTTGGCTCTTGCTTTCTAATGAATTGTCTTCACAAATTCAGTCTTCTTCTTTCCATCTAAATTCAATC
>JAOWBN010187860.1:0-16121 GCA_028565015.1 Pinguicula moranensis | reverse complement strand
TTGAAGAACTACACATTAAGTACCATAAGTGTCTTAAAGTACACCTATGATCCTCTTGCTTTCAAGGTTGTTTCTCATGGATTAAATGTCAGCAGAAGTACGTTTCTCCTTTGACATTTCATCAAGATTTCTTCTTTGATCTCTTGTTAGTGGTTCAAGCATTTATTTGCAATAAAATTCCCCCATTTCGCTTAAGTTTTTGCCGCAACATATCAGAGCCAAACCAGTGAAGCAAACACCTCCTTTCTCCGTGGATTTAACCTCGTACTTTCCACTTGCTACCCTTTAGCTTGTGTATCATAATTTAGGATAATCTTGAGCTAGTTTTCCATCCACGATACTGAAGAAAACAAGCCACCAAGGTTTTCTTCCTCAAACTTAAACTTAACAGATTTTTCCTCCAAACTTTTCTTTCAACTTAATTTTTTCATCTCCCTTGCTTTTGCAATGCTAAGACAGTTAACGATTTGGATGGACATTATTATGGAAGGCAATACACATTTCTTCCATCAGTGTCACACATTAGACCCGAGGGTATTCACATAACTGACAATTCAAAAGCACTATGTACATGAAAATGCTCTGCTTCTCTTTTGTTTTGGGACAGCTAATTCTATTTTTGAGTGCATAGAAGCAATTGTTTACCTATCCTACGAGATACATAATATACCTTTTATTTTTATTTTTTTTTTCTGGATTTTTTCTCTTTTTTTTTTGTTGCTTTTACTTTTTCTTATCCGTCACTTGTTCCAATCTTGGTTTAGGCTCCGAGGGGTTACTTTTGAACTGGAGAAAGTTGTTTAGATTTCTCTATATGTCTTAGCTTAAAGTCTGGCATTTTCCCTAAAATAAAAGTTTTCTTCCTTAAATCACTCCCCGCAATTCTTTCCTTGGTCAATTTCTCTTAAGTATTACAAGTTTTTGTTTCTTCCAAAGTATGGCAATGACCCTAAAGGAAAAAGAGCAATAGCTACACCATACTGGAAAAGTAGTACATAGGCAGAAACATGCAGTACCAAACAAATCAAAACAAAGGAGGTTCAAAAGATTAGCAGCAAATGAAGCAAAAGTGCAAGGTTCAGCAGTCAAAAAACTCTCCATCCACAAACTCATCATACACTATCCCTAGTGGATAAAGAAAATAGGAGTTTACGCAATACTCCCATGAAGGCAGATAGAGCCATGCTTCATTCAGAGTCGGGGTCAGATCCCACTAAGTTGCAAGCTTGCGCTCCATCATCATCATACACATACTCATACTCATCCTCTTCATCTTCATCGTAAGTCCCAATAGCTGCCTCGCTTGGTGGTGCAAATTGAGAAAATTTTAGTGGTGGTAGTGGACTGACAAGAAATCGGACACCGTTCATTGTGGGCATCAACACCAGATTTGTGTACACTGTAGAGACGTAGCGATAAGAATGGTCCACGAATGCCTCCCACTGGTCCTGAGCTGGAGCAGCAACTGCTGGAGGCATGGCTGGTGCAGGCTTCTTGAACTTATGGCCATGGGTTAGTACCTAAAGAGGAGGAATAGGAGTTGCCATTTTGGCTTTACCTTCTGACTTGGAAGTAGTAGGCACTGTAGGTTTCTATGGGGTGACTTCTGTCTTTGTGGCTCGGCAGTTAGCGTAAGTGCCCAAATTTCTAAGGATCGTTATTGGATTAAATTTCTTAGAACTCCAACTGAATATGCACCAAATCTAGTACGGGGATTCTATGATAAATTGACTATCATGAATGATTTTAAAGTGTACGTTCGAGGGATTTGGGTGCCATTTAGCCCAGCGGAGATAAATAAGATTCATAACATTTGGGCATGGGTGAGCATGAATTCTCAAAATTTAATGGGGGGTACCCTAATCTAGAGGATGTTTTTGAATATCTGTGTTCTCCGGGAATGGCCTTGAAGATGTCTACCGGAAATAAACCGATTGAATTGGAGTTAACAAGTCGGATTGTCATGCCACTATTCTCATGTGGAGTTAACAAGTCGGATGATGCTGGCTACCAACACTAGAGACATCTGGTTGAAGAGGCTGCTACTCATATACTCCATTAAAACTTGCCATAGCATTGATGTAGGGACGGTTATTTACAAGGACATTATGGAAAGTCTAGCTACCTTGAGTAAGCACCCTAACTAACTGGCGAGGTATTTAAACGCTGGAGTAGCCTTGGTTGAGGACGAGAAGTTGTTTCCTCTTGCTCTAGATATCACTCTTATTCTAATAAGCAATTTGTGGGCTTACTCTGACCGCCAAGCCACCAAGACTGAAGCCACCCCGGAGAATACTACTCCTACCACCTCCAAGTCAAAAGGTAAAGCCAAAATGACAACTCCTACTCCTCCTCTGCAGGTACAAACTCCTGGCCACAAACTCAAGAACCAGGACCAACCATGCCTCCAGTAGTTGCTGCTCCAGTGCAGGACCAGCCATGCCTCCAGCAATTGCTTCTCCAATGCAGGACCAGTGGGAGGCATTTGTAGATCATTCTTATCACTGCGTCTCTACATTGTACACAAATATATTGCTAATGTCCATAATGACGGATGTTCAGCTCCTTGTCAGCCCACTGCCACCTCCACTGACCTTTACTCCATCTGCACCACCAAGCAAGACAGTTAGTGGAATTGGCGAAGATGAAGAGGAGGAGGATGGGGGGCGCACCTAAAACCTGGTGGGATCAACACTGAATGAAGCATGGCTCTTGTGCTCAGGGGAGTATTGATTAAGCTTCTATTTTCTTTATTCATTGGGGGCAATGTATGATAAGTTTGGGGATGGGAGTTTGTTGGCTGACTGCTGAACCTTGCACTTTTATTTTTGTTGATGCTGATTTTTTGAACCATGTATGTTTTAATTGGAGTGGTACTATATGTTTGTTCCTATGTACTACTTTTGTTGTATGGTGTAGCTATTACTCTTTTACATTTAGGATCATTGCCATACTTCGGATGAAACAAAAACTTGTAATACATAAGAAAATTTGACCAAGGACAGAACAAGGGAGCCATATACCAGATCACCTTTGGCTATACTGGAGAGCAATAAATGAGGTGGAAAGATGTTAACATCCCTCTCAAAGATCAATTTACAAGAATCTCAGAGTATATTATATCTTATTTTATGTAAATGTTTCCTTATACCTGTACATATATTTGTAATCCGTGTACGTTTTATTATTATTAATAGAATTTAGCTTGTAAAAAAAATAACATAACAGTGGAGAGTGATTTAAGGAAGAAAAATTTTATTTTGGGGAAGGTACCCGACTTTAGGCTAAGATATATATAGAAATCCAAACACCTTTCTTCAGTTCAAGAGTAATCCCTATTAGCCTAAACCAAGATTAGGACAAGTGATGGATAGGTAAAAGCAAAAGAAAAAGAAAAAGAAAAAGAAAAAAATTATTCTGTATCTCGAGGAATAGCTAAGCAATTGCTTATGTGCATTCAAAGATAGAATTAGTTGTTCCAAAACAAAAGAAAAGAAGAGCATTTTGATGTACATAGTGCTCTTGAATTTTCAGTTAGGTAAATACTATCGGGTCTAATGTATGGCTCTGATTGAAGAAATATGTATTAGCTTTCAAAACAATATTTATCTCAATCGTTGACTGTCTTGGCATGGCAAAAAGTGAGGGAGATGAAAAAATTAAACTGAAAGAAAAGTTAGGAGGAAAAATTTAAGTCTAAGTTTGAAGAAGGGAACTTGACCTGAAAGTAAGAAACCCCCCACAGTTCTGGCCGTAGTTGACACCTCTATGTATAAAGTAACACAAAAGTTGGTAATGATTGCAAGCATAAGAAAATACACTTGCACATGCATGACTCAAAGTTAGGTATCCACATTTCCACGCACATCCCCACTGTGCATTTAAGTTTTTTGATCTATTTGCATGAGGGCAAACAATGATTCAAGAATCTATACCTAATAAATGGAAATTATTTGAGTCTGATTTGGCTCAATAAGGATGATGGGACATGCCTTTTATACCTGTTTACTTTCCTTTTGCAGAAAACGTTCATTACTTGCTCTTTGAGAGAAAAGTACGAGAAACAATCCCAAAAACAGAGGTTTTGCCTCAATTATCTAAGGTATGACACCAACTTCTGATCAAATGACCATGCAAGGTAATACGTACACATATCTTTGCGATGCACATTTGGTAGGCGGACAAATGTACCCCTCCACTGTACTTGCACCTCTCACAATAAGCTACCAAAGTGGTTTAAAAGGCAGAAAACATCACAAAATCAAGAGAAGATGTACGAGAGCCACATTGTTCAAGAAAAAGGGTTTTGTGCCACCATCCTGGAGCTTTTGCTCAAGGAAGAACCAAACCAATTCTCTATTTGTTTTGTGATGAACTACTCCGTACTGTGGGTTAGTAGATTGGCTCATGCATTAAGCATGAGCTAAACCTCCAAGTACAGGGGATGCGATGCATCCTTTGAGAAACTCAAGGTGATTATTGAATGTTTACCATATTTTAGTTGTCTTTATTGTGTTTGATCTTGTTGTTGTTCATACTTGCCTATTTATATTTGGCCAAAATAATTAGATGCACTAACTATAATGGGAGGTCAAGAGTCACAAGCTGTGTTAGGCATATTAAGGACCGCACCGGTTGCTATATCATGACAATGACTATAGAATTGGAGCTACCGTATGAGGATCAATTGAGAGTAATGTCTCTAGTTTATTTGAATGTGACATTGAAATATGCTCATATATCAATCAAAGAAGGACGCTTAAGCTCGAGACAGATAAGAGTCTAGGATAGATGAATCCGGTAGATGCAATATGATAATTGGTACATAACTAATCAAATTATAATTCTACCCAAGACACTCAAGTGGTGAAGTTGCAAAGACCTGGATGTCTTCATCCTCTAACCTTGAATTACATTCATTCCCGAGCATTTTAATCATCTATACTAACTCAATTTTATTCAGTCCAAATTGCACAAAACTTATGAATGTTAGTGATTGTTTATCCTAATTTTCGTTATTTGACATCCTTATCATCACTCTATTACTTGTGCGACTTGTACAATTGCAAGTAAAGTGCATCAAGTTTGTACGCATCACCGCTGCTAGGGATTGTTTAGTTTTAATGATATCAACACTTAGTGAATTTGTAGCTAGAATGGACTTTCTTTTTATTGTTTCCAGTTACTTTACTTTCAGTTCTCTTGCATGTTCAAGTTGTACATGAATCTCTCTAAAGGAGAGAAATTAGGTTCAGGAAACCCAAAGACTGAAACAACTTATAGAGCACGAAGGAGAGCTCAAAAATAGGCAAGAAGAAATCAATGAATTTTGACAAACGTAGGTGATGTAATTGAAGTGCTCAACGAGGATGATTAACAAATGGAGGATTTCGCTTTACCTCAAGTTGAGGAGGAAACCCCACCAATCAAAAGGTCTCTCATACAAGCCAACAATTTTGAGTTAAAATGAGCCACAATTCAATTATTACAGCAACATTCTACTTATGGACGTTCATCCACAGAAGATCCAAACTCACATGTACAAGAATTTGTTGGAATCTGTGACACTTTAAAGTACGCGGAAGTAACCCAAGAAGCCATCCGGCTAAGGATTTTCCCATTTTCCCTTAGAGACAAAGTAAGAAGATGACTCTAACCATTTTCATCAAATTCATTCTCACTTGGTATGATTTAAGAAAACAGTTATTAATACAATTCTTCCCACCATGCACGACTACAAGTAACTTGAGTGAAATTACTTCATTCAGACAACGCGATATGGAGACACTATATGAAGCTTGGAAAAGATTCAAGGATTTATTGAGAAGCTGCCCCAATCATGGACTGCCTCATTGGAGGCAAATTTATGCTTTTATAATGGATTGGAAAGCACTACAAGGAGGGAAATTGATGTTGCAACCAATGGTACTTTTATAAAAAAATCCTATAATGAAGCTTAAACTCTTCTTCAAGACGGCCTAGAATTGTTAACATTGGCCGAATGAAAAAGAAAACCAAAGAAAGATAGCCGGAAAGTACGAAATGGAAAAAGTTTATGCACTCATTGCTACAATGCATGCTCTAAATTCAAAGATTGAGAGATGGATGTCTCAAAGCCCATCCCTAAAGTTGTGATGATGGTGCAACAGCTATCGTATGAAATTTGTGGTGGAGGACATCTTCCAGAACTTTGCCAAGACAAGACCTCAATTGATAATGTCCCTATGGAACAACTCGACTATGTTGGCAACCAACAAAAATACCCCAACAGTTTTGAGCGCATCCCAACTTTTCCTGGAGCAACAATCAGCATGTCTTGAACCCTTCACCACAGAATCCTTCCCAGTTTCAGTCTCAAATGCAAAAACCACCTTATCAAAAAGATCATAATGATAAAATGATAACACAGTTGGCTATAGCAACTAAGAGCAACACTGACCTGGTAGTGCACGTAGTCGTTGCCTCAAGGATTTTTATGCAAGAGACCCAAGATAACTTCAAGGATCAAGCTACAACTATAAGGAACTTAGAATCTCAAGTTGGTAAGTTGGCAAAATAGTTATCTGAGAGACCACCAGGTGTTTTGCCTAGCACTATAGAGGTAAATCCCAAGTAGCAATGTCAAGCCATAACTTTGACAAATGGAAAAGAAGTGAAGGGGAACCCAACTTGAGTTACAGCCCCCAGAGCAAAAAGCTGAATAGAAGGTTGAAGAGCTTTGTCCCCAATAAGAGGCTAAACAAAAGCCGCAAATCCCTTTTCGTCAAAGGTTGAAATAAGCAAAGTTAGATAACAAGTTCCAAAAGTATCTTGAAGTTTTCAATAAAATTCACATCAATATTCCCTTTGCTAAAGCCCTGGAGCATATACCTTGTTATGTCAATTCATGCAGGACATATTGTCAAACAAGTGTAAGTTTAAGGATAATTAGACTGTGGCCTGACTGAGAAATACAACGCTATCTTGCAAAAGAAATTGCCTACAAAATTAAAGGATCTATGGAGTTTTACTATTCATTGTTCTATATGCAATTCTATTTTTGATAGAGCATTGTTTGATATTGGTGCAAGCATTAATTTGATGCCTTTATCAAATTTTGTAGAAACTTGGATTCGGAGAAACTCGGAGCACAACTATATATCTACATCTAGCGGACAGATCCGTCAAACACCCAAGAGGTATCATTAAGGACGTCCCGATCAAAGTTGACGAATTCATCTTCACAGCAGACTTTGTTATCCTGGATATGGAGGAGGATCGTGAAATCCCCATTATTTTGAGAAGGCCATTTTTGGCCACTAAAGGAGACACTATTGAGGTGCAAATAGTCAAACTAATACTAATGGTCCAAGGAGAAGAAGTCAAATTCAACGTGTTCCAAGCCATGAAACATCATGAACACCAAGAAAGCTGCTCCAGCATTAAAACTCCAATCACATGCCCCCAGAGGGATATGAGTATCACCAAGATAAATTGGAGAACTGCTTGGTTAGTGAGAATCCCGCAATCCTAGAGGAGCCAACAATAATGGAGTGTGCTCAATGGTTAGACGCCAACGAACCCCTAAAGAGGAGTCATTTTGAAGAGTTGGGGTGAAAGGCCAGATCCTCAATCAAGTTCTATTGAAAAATCTCAATTCTAAATTTAAAGTCGTTGCCACCACATCGTACAATTTCAATAACTATATCAAACACCCTGACTAAGGAAGAAGAAGGCTATTCACAACAAGTGTTGCAAAAGCATAAAAGAGCCATAGGGTGGACATTGGCTGATATCAAGGGCATCAGCTCAACCTTGTGTATGCACCAGATCTTATTGGAAAAGGGAAGCATGCCATCAATTGCAGCGCAGAAGCGGTATGCAAGGAAATATTGAAGTGGTTAGATGACGGAGTAGTTTACCCCATTTGAGACAATAGTTAGACCAACCCTCTTCAATGTGTCAACAAAAAGGGGGCATGACTGTGAAAACCAATGACAACAACGAGTTGATCCCGAAAAGAATATTCACTGGATGGTGAATTTGCATGGACTATAGGGTGATAAACAAATCCACAAGGAAGGACCACTATCCACTTCCTTCTATTTATCAAATGCTAGATGATTTGCTGGGCATAAGTTCTATTGTTCACTCGATGGATATTCAAGATACAACCAAATTTCTATTGCTCCAGAAGATCAAGAAAAGATTACATTTACATGACCTTATGGTATATTTGCATTCAGACGTATGCCCTTCTGCTTGTGCAATGTACCGGCCACGTTCCAGAGGTGCATGATATTAATATTTTATGATATGGTCAAATGAATAATTGTTTAGCCAATCTCAAGAAAGTGTTATCACACTGTGGGGAAACAAATCTTATCTTAATTCTGGAAAAGTGTCACTTCATGGTGAAATAAGGTATTGTATTAGGACATAAGGTATCAAATTTGAGGATCAAAGTGGATAGAGCAAAGATCGATGCAATCTCCAAACTACCACCACCATCCTCAATCAAAAAAGTGCGACGTTTCCTAGGGCATGCAGGTTTCTACCTGAAGGTTTATAAAAGATTTTTCCCATATCACTTAGAATTTGTGCAAATTGTTAGAGAAAGAAGCCTCGTTTCATCTTTATAGGGAATTCTTAACAGCCTTTAACACATTGAAGGAGAAACACACATCTACCCCCAATGTTTGTTCTCCTAATTGGGATGCACCCTTTGAAATCATGTCTGATGCAAGCAATTATGCAATGAGTGCGGTGTTAGGGCAGAGCCAGAATAAAATATTTCACACAATCTACTATGCAAGCAGGACAATGAATGCTCCTGAGCTAAAATATGCAACAACTAAAAAAGAGCTCCTGGCCATAGTCTTTGCATTCAATAAATTTTGGCCCTATGTTCTTAGAAGCAAATTGGTAGTATACACCGATCACTCAACGATGAAATACCTCATGGTCAAAAAGGACGCTAATCCAAGATTGATTCGTTGGGTTTTATTGTTGCAGGAATTTGATCTTGAAATAAAGGACAAAAAGGAATCCGAGAATCTAGTAGGTGACCATCTATCACGCCTCGAGGAACAAAGCCCAGCGATGCCTACCTATGATAAACTTCCTATCCAGGATAATTTTCTAAATGAGATGCTGATGGGGATAGAATCACACAAAGATCCACCCAAGATTTCTCATCCCAAAAAGGGGACATTTAAGGTGAATGACCATAGATTGAAGCCATATCTTGATGATGACAATATGAACAACACCATCATTAGGTAGGACTGAAGGAAATGGGCATCAAGCTAGTGACGGTAACAAAGTGCTTCTTGGGATGCCACCCAAGCCCTTTTAATCCAAAACAGGGAATACCCTCCAATCTCTCTCCTATAGCTGAATTACACTTCACATTTATTTTTAATCTATTCTAAGCTTCAAGTTTGGAGAAGGGCGTAGGCTTATTCTTGTTCTGAATTTAATCTTCTATAGACAATTTCAATATTTTTTATATTTTACCTACATGTTGTACTTAGATTGAGTAGTCAGACAAATGATAAAAATATTGGTTTTCATGTGCTCTATGCAGATCACAGCAGAAGAGAGAACTGGTGAGATGGGGATCGCTACGAAATATTTGAGTGAAGCCATGATTATGGTTATTCAGAGACAAATCATCGCTATCGCTACAAGAAACACTAAAAGACTTGACATTTTTATGATCCATCCACAAGTTCCTTGAATTGGGTTGACTAGTCAATCACTGTACAATTAGATTGATGGGTCGTAAATTATGTCATTTACAATATAAAGCCCAACCAAATGCAACCCTAAACGCTCATATAAAAGCTGAGCATTTCCCGCTCATGCTCAAACCCTATCCATCACACATTTTTTTTAAAACCAAAATTCATTGAAATAAAATATGTACAATGCTTTCTTACAAGAGATAAGAAAGTACTAAGGAAAAACAGTAAAGTAAAAAAGACGAAGATAAATACGTGATACATCATACTAGGGAAAGGTGGGCAAACAGTGATCCAATTGACTTTCGGCTATGCAGGCTACCATATAATCCTATCCCTCACACTTGCTACAAGAGCATTGAATAAATATAGCACCCATTGCACAGCCTAGTTGCAGACTAGTCTTCATGGTTGCCTTTCTACATCCTTCATGAGTGCAATCAATTGTGGTAAGTGTAGCTATCCCAACCACCTTTTCTTTGTGATTAGTGAGATAATAAACCTAGCTGCTAAGGAAGAATGGCTTTGAAAAAGGCATGGGTCACCAAGGGGGATTTAAGGGGGCAAAAGCCCCAAGAAATCAACCTCTTATTTTACCCTAATAGGTCTAGGCTTGAGTAAGGTCAGGATAGTTTATGATTTGTAATTATTTTATTTTCTTATTTTGCTGTGCATTCACTTTGATGCACACTGTTTGTAAATAACTTATATTGTATATGACAACTTGGCTTAATAAAAAAAAATTAGGGGGGCAAAAGCCCAAGACTTATATGATTCCATTATGGGAGTGCTAGATGTGATTAAGGAGCGTAGAAGCGTAGGATGTGTATAGGGATTTTGGCTAGTATGCACCTTGCAGTGAGTGACAGAGGGTGGGAATTTCTTAGTAACCTCGGAGAGTTTTCTGTGAATTTAGTGCGTGAGTTCTACGTGAATCTAACTATGGCGGACCAAGGGAAAGTTTGGGTTTGGGGTTGTATGATACCCTTTAGCTCAAAAGCAATAAATGAGATATATGGATTGTGGAGCATAGAGGAGGATGAGTATTCCCGATTTCTCGAAGGTGGCCTAGATCTCAAGGAAGTGGCTGGATTTTTATGTTCCTCGGTCATGAAGTGAAAGTAGTATACAGGGCCAAAGTCCATAGAGTTGGATATCACCAAAGCCGACTTCCACTCCAACACTGTGTTGTGGCATATCTTCATTTGCACCAGAATGATGCACACAACTCATACCGCAGATGTCAAGATTAAGAGATTATTGTTGATCTATGCCATTGATACCATGATGTCAATTGACGTGGGGAAGATTCTTTACAAGGACATAATGGAGCACCTCGCAGGGTTGAGCAAGTGCACCAGCTCCCTGCATTTCCCATCTCTAATCACAACAATGTGCATGAAGGCGGGTGTTGCTCTGACACTTGAGGAAAATTTGACACCAACTGCCTCGAATATTGGGGCACCTTGTTATCCAAACTAGGTGCCTATTCGGAGAGGATCAGGAGCAGACCCAAAGACCTTGCAGAGTCTTCCCTACACCAGTTTGTCATACTCCAACAAGTCATATGCTAGCTAGCTCCAAGAAAAAAGATAAAACTCCCATTCACTAGCCCGTATGCCCCATCACTAACTTGCAGGCCCCAAGTGCACCCCCAAAAGTAGCACACTCATCCACGGAGGACCACTAGAGAGTGGTCATGGATCATACCTATTGCTGCTTTGCTGTCATCCATACAAATCTTGTTATGATGGAGGCCACTCAAAGAATACAGTTCCCAGTCAGCCCACTACCTCCGCCGCTGCTGAAATTCAAACCATCCACCCTTGCTATTGAGGAGGAAGAGGAGAGTGAGGGTGTGTATGAGTCCTCAACTTCTAAAGCTGAAGTTAATATGTTTGGATCCGACTGAAGGTCTACCGGTTGCCTCAAGGGAGTAGTATTTATTGCACTATCTTTTCTCTACATTAAGGGCAATGTCAGGTTTAATTTTTTGGAGGGTGCATTATTTAAACTGTTCTATGTTTGTTCTATCTGGTTTACCTACTCATTAGTTAAACTACTATTATCCTATTTTGTACTATTTTGTTTTGTTGCTTGAACTTTGGTTTAATTTGGTTTGGACTATCTATTTTGAATTATGGTGTGATTTCTTTTATTTCGTTAAGACATTTTGATTCCTGGTGTGGTTAGGTATTACTATGCATTATGCTTACTCAAGAATAGTACATCTTATACATTATGTCATGAGTTTGAGAAATGATTGCCTGGTAAATAGGAATTAGTGAATGGAGCATTGTGGGTACTATGCAAAAGTGAAACAATCTGAATGAAGTATTGGGTTGTATAGGAGCTCTGAGGGATTCTTCGACTAGAAGTGTAGCCTCTCTAAGCCTAAACAAGTTTGGGACAAGTTATGGATAGGAAAAAGCAAAAGTAAAATAGCCAAAAGCACAAATCTTTTTTTTTTGTATTGTGAGGAGTATCTACATATGCACTCAAAGCTCAAAATGCTACTCCAAAATAAAAGAAAAGGAGGGAGCATCACTTATGTAAATTAATGCTCTCAAAGTGTATGCATAGCTGCTCTAAAAAATTCATTGTACAAATATTGTAAAGAGAACGCTTGTGGGCTTAAAAATAAAGTCTATCTGAAATCGTTTACTACCTTGACATCACAAAAAAGTGAGGGTGATAAAAAAAAAAGGTTGAATTAACTCTACATTTGGAGAATATATGGGAGGGAGTGACGGGTAAAGAGAATAAATAGCTCTTACAACTTCATGATTCAACCAAGGAGGTTTCTTGAACTATGAACTCTACATTTTGTTATCTTTGGGAAGTTTGTGCCTTAAGAATGAGCTAAACTCATATTCTAGGGCGTGATGTAGACCTTTGTGTTTTTTTTGGGAATTATTTTAAATTTTTAGTTGTTATATAAGAGGTAGAAGTTGTTTGGTTTTAGCACTTTATTTTGAAATAGCATGTGATTGACGACCATGTGTTAGAGCTTAGGCTTGGTTCGAAATTTTAGAGATGAAAACTTAGCTAGAAAATGGTAAAATCAACCCCGAGGACCATGAACATGAGATTCGAGAGATGAGTGTTCATGGAAAATGTACCACCGTGTGCGAATTTCATTAGTCTAAAGACTCTTAGTAGGCCACACAAGATTCGAGAGATGAGTGCAAACCAATTAATAGAGGATTTTGTGATGTAGCGATTCTTGGTATGCTTAAGCATGAGATTCGAGAAATGAATGCCTATATACTGCATAAGTGGAGCTACTCTCTAGATAAATTAATGTTGAAAGGAAGGAATCTGATGGACAATTTAGCTTCAAATCTAATAGCTAAACTATGAAACTATTTCCCTAAGATGCATGAAGAGGTGCAGTCATTGCCTTAGATCTCTATCCAAGAGAAATTATCCTTTAATTTGTGCCAAGCAAATCAAAAATACAAGAAAGAGTGTCTTGTATGGATATATTTACATTTTTGTTTTTAGTATAGAAATTGACTCAGTCTGTTATTTGTCCAAATTGCATTCAAACTAGACTAAGTTGGTACTTATCTTCTACAATTCTCATGGTTCAACACTTGACTTTATCACTTTATTACTTGTTACAACTTGTGCACTTGCAATTATAGTTTTTTTATGGGCCAAAATTCATTAAAGGAAAAAATATGTGCAACTTTCCTACCAGGGGTAGGAATACAAACAGGAAGAAGTAAAAGACTCAAGATACAAGTAAAATTAAACATGGACCATGGCGCGTGGATCAACTGATAGGTAGTGGAATAGAGAGCAAAGGAGATCGAAAAAAGTGATTACGTGACTCTCAGCTATGCAGGTTGTCATATAATGACTACAGGAGTCATTACCTTACTAAAAACCCAGCTCTGCCTGTGTACCTTATAGTATCAAGGTCAAGAGATTGTTGCAATATTCCAATAAGCATGGACTTGTGGGTTATTGCAGCAATGATCTGCTAGCCTTCAACTATGCAAACCGCCAAATGGCTACAGGTGTCTTTACTGTAGTAATTAGCCAAGCTCAGCATGTTCGCCTTATAGCATCATATTCTCATGATTTTTGCCACCTCCTTTACTCTCCTTTCTACCTTATAAATTTCTTGGACTGTTCTAGGAACACACAATTACATGCTTCTCACACATGCACAATTACATGCTTCTCACACATGCACAATACCCCCATTCATGTTATTAAACCACTCCCGAGTACAATGGGGACTTCAAGACCAAGTATATGGCAACGTCCACTCTGATGATCACTCGTGCTCTGCAGTATACCACTGTACAAGGGAGATATGCTGGTAAGGTTCGAATTGCCTTCCTCAGTAATGAGGTCTGCAGCCTATCACTCCTGGTGGTAGTCCGGGAGTCATGATGTATTGAACACCATCTGCATAGATGGGGACTCCATTCCTACCCTGTACCTTCATAAGGTAAAAGGGGCAATTACATCTGGATAATTGAAAGAAGTGAGAGCAAGGAAGGCCTGACCAGTTTGGTGACACATGGAGACTTCATGTATGATAATCTGTAGAGGTTAGAAACAGCGGCAAGTCAGTGACTATTCATGCTGCCAGGGGTTTCTCTGTTTTAGTGCTCTCAAGTCTCTTCTTCATTGGCAGCGCGCCAAAATGGACTATTCTTCCCTACTCATATTCAACCTACAAGATAGATACATGTTGATTGCAATGCAGGAAGGATTAGGCACAAGTCAGTTAAGGAGTATGGGCAGAGAGGGAATATAGCATTCATTCAGTCCCACATTACTCTCTAGGTAGTCTGCAGGATATGTTCTACCTCCATTCCTTGTTCTGAAATTAAGTATGGTTCTTGGCTTTCCACAATCCATGGATGTCGAGCATTCTGGCTTGCTTTTGATGGCCTTATCTCGAGGAAGGATTAAGTTCAAGTCTGTTATATTGTGCCAGCCATGGCCTAAGGGTCATTAAGTCTTACTCTGGCAATCATTTTTGTGGCCAACACTGTAACATTTCCATCCACATTTTACATGGAGAACCGCATGCATATTCCTGGCCGTGATTGCCAGTCAGATGCAAAGTAGGGGAACAACTTTTAAGTTCTCTTGGCCTTAATCCAAATCCAAGTTGACTGCTGTATGGTTTGGATAATTTTTGTGGTATTTATGTCCATTGCCTGAAAGTGTACCCTATTTCTTGTTTACAATACCTGCTAGGCTATGGACAACCATATAGACTTCCACGCACATGGATTGACACCTTATGGTCTTGCTGCACAGGATTCTTCTAATGTTGGGGGCCTGCATTATATTTTGTGCTCCTTCTTCCTCACTCCTTAGCCAGTCATATAATTTATTCCAGATTAGCACAGCAATTGAACAGTTAATAAATAACTGAGTAGTAGATTCTTGCTCAATACCTGAGTGGTAGAGAGTGCGGGATAGTTATTGACCATCCTTGATGATATTTCTATGCCATAATTCAGTCTTTACTGGTATGGCATTTTGGAGTATTTTCCAACTAAAAACCATTATTTTCTTAGGTTCTATCTTACTCCAGATAATCTTAAAGAGTGTTGCTTCCTCCGATAAGTATGGTTTGTTTGAGGAGTTGATGATCCTCTTATATGTTGCATAAACAGTATAGTTACCTTCCATATCACCATCAAAGACATACCTGTCTATTCTCTGACCCTCTGGCGATATATCCTGCAGAAGAGAGCATAGTTCTATCAGTTCAGTTTGCTCAAACTCTCTCAAAGGTCTATGCCAGTTCCAGTTCCAAGTCAAAACATTATTGACCCACTGCCCCATGTCCGCAATATGAGCATCTTGGTTAATTGTGATTCTGAATAATCTGTGATATCTCCAGCTAGTGGTGTATGTTGTTGCCAATTATCAATCCAGAATCTGATATTTGCTCCATTGCCTAGGCTGATTTTTACATTATGATGAAGCTGAATGGAGCTTCCTATTTCTTGCATGTTTTTCCACCAAAAAGAGGCATGTGCCATAGTCCTTCTCCTATTTGAAGTGGAATCAGCAGTTGGCAGTTTCAGTTCTCGCAGGCCACCTATTTGCTCCCTGACCATATTTGGAACTCAAGGTATCTTTAGCCAAGCTCTATTCATCTGAAAGAATCCTTGCACACCACTTGCCAGCCATGGCTGCATTAAATGCTTGCAGAGTACATATACCAAGCCCCCCTTTTTCAGCAGGGGTGGTAACCTTGTTCCAAGGTAACCAACATATCTTTATTTTTTCTTTAGTATTTTCCCAAAAGAAGGATCTCATTATGGAGTTTAGCTTGTTGAGAACCGTAGCTGGAGCTTTGAAATAACCAAAGAAATGTGCAAAGAGCGCAGCAAGGACAACATTCAGGAG